>SNQJ01S0008158.1:78826-92469 GCA_010110895.2 Picea sitchensis
TGTTGTGAGTAGTCGAATTATATATAACCTTTCTTTTACATTTTGCAGGTTTAAACTACCCGGTCCATTCTTAAGTTGCAAATGATGGATTTAAACTTTATCGGTTAATGCAAGAGAAATGATAGTATATGTAAGCTTACAAGGTTATGTGGGATTCTTACCGCCTGGCATTTGTCCTACTACTTTTTTACCATTAACAAGTGGAGGTTATCTTTCATGTAGAGGATTATCGTCTTTTTTAAAAAGGAGGGTTATTTTCTATTCCCCACAAAGATTCCACTCAATGTTGAGACATTTTCCCTTGTAAGAAAAAAAAATCAAAAGGCCTACAGGTCGACTTGCAAAAGACTTGTGGCTTATGGTGATGCCACATCATATTCCTTGTCAACATTTAGGCCCTTTCTTATTTCTTATATCTCCATTTGATATTTTCCTTAGAAGATTCTTGTTAAAACTATCACAAAGGAGGAATCTAGTGGGTCAACAATCAATGTTGATTGAATGGACAATAACATTTTATTCAAACACCTATCAACAAATGCTAGCTTGTGGGAATTCCATTCCACTTATCTTGTTAGAAGCAATCAATGTTGATTGAATGGACAATAACATTTTATTCAAACACCTACCAACAATTGCTAGCTTGTGGGAACTCCATTCCACTTACCTTGTTAGAGATTCAAGCCGGCGATCCCTAATTCACTTATTTTATAATAATAATAATAATAAGACACCAAATTGGTGTATGAGACCATAATAATAATAATAATTCACTTATTTTAACAATTTTATTGGTTAAGTCTACGGAGGTATACATACCCTACCCCTATCTGGATTTGAACATGTGATCTCTTAGGAGGAAACACATGTTCTTAACCATTAGGCCCACTCTAACCTTTGATTAGAGTATGAAGGTCCCATGGCCAAGCGATATCCCCTAATCAAATGTTGTCACAAAGCAGGAATCTCATGGGTTGGCAATCATTGTTGATCAAATGACTCATGATCTTTGATTCTAAAATAGCTTGTCAAAAAATCCTAGTTTGTAGTTGAGCCATGTCACAGTTCTTGTTAGACTATGGAGTCTATGCTCTATAATCCTTTATCACTCTTTACATCACTTGTTAAAGTATGCCACATGTAAAGTAAGGGATTCATTCCTTGGGGTATCATGGGTGTGCCACATGGGCTTGTACTTTGTAATTCCCTCTCTTTTAAAGGGTAAGGTTTATGTATTATAGTGCAATTGGACTAAGGATAAAATCGAATTATCCAATTCCTTCCCTACCTTTTTGTTGTCTTACCTTTTTTTTGTCTTCCCTATGAACAATTTTTTTTTATGTAAAACAATGAATCTATAAATATTTCCATGATTGTGAAGAAAAACATGAAATCAATACTTGATCTTTGATTCCATCAAAATTTAAAATTAGAAGCACTCTGAAACATCCCCACCCTACAACATTGGTTGCTAAAACTTCAATAGTATTTGTACAACATTCATCACCAAATTCAATCGTACCGAGAGAATCAAGGTGCATTATACAACCCATTATGAGGGTGATGTGTAATCTCTATGCCTAATGCCAAGCTAACGCATGACATAAGTTGACCCAATATCACATCTGAAAAAGAAATAACATTGAAATATGGATGATATATGTAACATCCATGTTTATCTCTCTCTCTCTCTAATCATAACTTAAAAAAAATAAAAATAAAGGAATACCATATATATATATATAAGAATCACACACTCACGCATGCACAAACCAATTCAGATATATTTTAAACATCACGAAATTTGCATCTTGATTTATTTTTTATCCCTCGTGTGTAGAATTGTGGTGAAACCCTGCACAACGAATTTAGCTAACAACAATTCGTACAAAGCTTGCAAATTGAGAGAATGAGAGAAGAGATGAGAGAAAAAAAATAAAAAATCATATTCATTATATGAGTAAAATGGTAAAATACACATGATATACATTACATAACTAAGTGAAGTCAACATAGTAGTGATCTGGAGAGATCTAGATACTCATTGACATAAATTAAAGTAATCTACCAACTAGTCCTAGTTAACCGATCCATGCAATCATCAATTAACAGTCACACACGTGGAAGTGAGAGAAACACATGCTAACTGAGTGTAAGTGACTTTGAACTGAAGAGAAGCGCCCTATTTTTTAGGGAAATATTCTCTAGAGAGAATATTCTCATATAAGGAAGCATTCTCAACATTGGACTATCAATCTTAGGAAAATAAATACTAAGTGAGTGTGTAATATCTCCAACATCTTGGTGATTAACAAATCCATAATTAATATAAATTTGTGATGATTTATAAAGTTGTTTTGATCATTATATCTACATGGCGGTATCCTCTTCACACACTATTATAAACTTTAGTGATGATGTCATTTGTTTAATGTTATAACATGCATCTCTTTAAGATAACATTATGTCAAAGTTTATATAGATACCCATCAATACATGTGTAGTAAGAACCTTCCTAGTTAGTACTTTTAGTTAATCATTGGCATGTCTTTTTAGTTAATCATTGGCATCCCTTTTCGAGCTTAGAAATCATGAAATAATTTGACAAACATGTTTGAAAATGTTTTTAAGATGTAAATTCATTTACTTTGAATTTTACACAATTTAAAATTTAATTTGGGTCACATTTTTAAACATTTTAAAATGAACAAAAAGAATTCATTGAATTTAAAAATAAGTAAAAAAGAGTCCAATTAATTTGAAAATAGGTATAAGTTTCAAATTTTAATCTCCATTATTACAATATAAAAAATGTATTTGAAAATAGGTAAAAAAGAGTCCAATTAATTTGAAAATAAATATAAGTTTCAAATTTTAATCTCCATTATTACAATATAAAAAAAAATGTTTTGATGGTTATTTAAAATTCAATAATTTGAAAATATAAAAAATATTTTGATGGTTATTTAAAATTCAATAATTTGAAAATATTAAAAATATTTTGATAGTTATTTAAAATTCAATAATTGAAAATAGTTATTTGTTTCAAATTTTAATCTCTACTATTACTATATAAAAAATGTTTTAATAGTTATTTAAAATTTTATGATTTGAAATTAGTTATTTGGAAGACATTGAAAGAATATAGAGATCGGGTTGAGTAATTCATAAATTTCTCCAAAAACCATTCAATTTAAAGAATAAGAAGACATGTTATTTATATTTCATGGACATAAAACATGTTATTTATATGGAGAGATATTTCCCAATCAACATTATAAAAGGACCCTAAATTATAATCTAATTACCAGTTATATTATATTATTATTTTCATGTCATTTACATATGAGGTGGCATTTACATTTACAATAATTGATTAAGTTTTTTTAATCATAGAGTCTATCTATTTTAAATGAGTATAGGCAATTCAATAAAATTGAGACCGGTTAAATACCTAAACTAATTTAAGGTGAAGTTGTAAGTTGTGGCATACCTAGATTCCTTCCTTGTCTATTGAGTCACTCCAAACCCAAATTACTCTTGGATTTAACCATAAACATCAATATCTAGTTGTTAAAAGTATCATCAACTTTATGAAAAACTAATTCAGAATTCAAAACATACATGATTTTTTTTTTAAATATTGCATGGAAATATATAGTTAAGTTTTATCAACTACATTCTTTTGATACATCATTTAATCAATTACCCATAGTCTTTTGATACATCATTTAATCCACTACTCATAAATTAAACTAAAAATTAAATCAAAGTCTTTGCATCAATAATATCAAATAGAGACATTTTACTTACTCAATAAAATAAATATTTATATGTTTGAGATTGTCACTACCTAACCATTGTACATGGATGTTTTTTCGAAATCTAATAGGATTCCCACCACATCAAATGGGGATTATAAAACCACAAGGCCAAATACAAGAACTTGATTTTTATATCTAAATAAATTCCACAATATATCTTAGTATTTTCTCCAAACACAAATGCAACTATCAATTAGCCATGAATAATTGACCTCGTAACCATACACAACACAAGACCTATATTTATTTATTTTTTTTATTCTATGGAGTCTCTTTAGAAATATACCCCATCGAGTGTCTCAATTAAAGCAAAGAAAGATGACTTTATTGATTATTCAGGGAGTTCCTAAAATAACAAAATTGGTTTAACTCTAGATAATTGTTATCACATATACAAGGATTAATGACACTTTCCTTCAAAAACTCATTATTTCATCCATGGATACCATTCCCCATACTATTAGAAACAAAAATCCCCACAAGTTCATATTGCTCATAGGATCACATGCTTATTGGTGCAATTGCAAGTATATGAAATCATTATAATTCCTTACAGGTACCTAGTAGAAAATATTAACACAAAACTAGCTAAGTAAAGTCATCAATGAGAGAAGAAATAAGAATTAACAAGTGCATAGTAGATTTGTAATCTGCAATTTCAAAAAATAGAGAATCAAGAATACAAATTTAGTAACTTGGAAAAGAGGATTCCTTCAACTCATATGTGAACGTATGAAAACAAAAACATAAATTTTGTTCAATTATAATACAATAATTGAATTTCAAAATAATTCTAAATACAAAATTAATTTAATTAATGTAAAATTAATTAAATAAGTAAAATGTAATTAATTTAATTATTGATAAATTCTAACTATGTAATTATTTATTATGTATTGTATAGATGGTACTGCAGTGGCTATGTCCCTGCAGTAAATGTCGAGATTGATAGATAAAATAAGTATAATATAGTAAAATTAAAATATAAATAGATTTCATATGTGAACGTATAAAAACAAAAACATAAATTTTGTTCAATTATAATACAATAATTGAATTTGAAAATAATTCAAAATTCAAAATTAATTTAATTAATGTAAAATTAATTAAATAAGTAAAATGTAATTAATTTAATTATTGATAAATTCTAACTATGTAATTATTTATTATGTATTGTATAAATGCTACTGCAGTGGCTATGTCCCTGTAGTAAATGTAGAGATTGATAGATAAAATAAGTATAATATAGTAAAATTAAAATATAAATAGATTTTATATGTGAACGTATGAAAATAAAAACATAAATTTTGTTCAATTATAATACAATAATTGAATTTCAAAATAATTCTAAATATAAAATTAATTTAATTAATGTAAAATTAATTAAATAAGTAAAATGTAATTAATTTAATTATTGATAAATTCTAACTATATCATTATTTTATATATTGTATAGATGCTACTGCAGTGGCTATGTCCCTGCAGTAAATGTTGGGATTGATAGATAAAATAGATTTTATATGTGAACGTATGAAAATAAAAACATAAATTTTGTTCAATTATAATACAATAATTGAATTTCAAAATAATTCTAAATATAAAATTAATTTAATTAATGTAAAATTAATTAAATAAGTAAAATGTAATTAATTTAATTATTGATAAATTCTAACTATATAATTATTTTATATATTGTATAGATGCTACTGCAGTGGCTATGTCCCTGCAGTAAATGTTGGGATTGATAGATAAAATAAGTATAATATAGTAAAATTAAAATATAAATAGATTTTGTTTCGTAATTTATTTAAAGAAAAGAATAATTTGTTTAAAGATTTGTGTAATTATATAAATTTATTTTTTCTAATAAAATTATAAAAAAATCTATATAAATGATCAATTAATTATGCAACTAATACTTAAATATATACTTATTTATTATGTAAATAATATGAATAATTCATATAAATATATACTTATTTATTATGTAAATAATATGAATAATTCATATAAATCTTAATATTTTTCAAAGTATAAAAAAATTATTATATTATATTAATTTATAACAACCTTCAATATATCAAAATATAACAACCTTCAATATATTTCCAGCCTATCTTTAATTCCTCTAGTTACTTCATGGATCCGTGGACTTACCATTTAATATATTTTAAATGCATGCATGTATCAACAAAATATCTGATCAGAGAGAGCCTGGCATTTAGAAATTTCAAGCATGTGATTCTTTCGATGATGTTGTTGTGAGATCGGAAACAGGACAGTAGTACTGTATCTACCCAGAAAGATCCACTGTAACAAAGAAATTGCAATGCAATTGAAACTGAAATAACGAAGAAGCATCTCATCAAATCTATTAGAATTTAAGAGAGGTGATTTCCCTGCACGTTTATTTATTTGTTAATGGACCAACATGTCCATTAATCAAAAGAGCTAAGAAATCGATGACAAATGACAGAGATTCATGGGATTGTAAAAAAACGTAAATGAACCTACAAGTGGCTGTCTGAATTTGAATACACCTATGGGTCCATACAACAACTTTTTCTTATTATGCTCTCGTGGTGGTCCATTTGCATTTATTATTTCATACACAGTAATTATGTGACAGATTAATAGTTTTTTATCGATCAAATATTCTGCTCTCGTAGCTGGTGTAACGATAAAACCGTAATATTTTAAACAGTTATAATAATCTATGTGACAGATTAATTATTTTTTATTCGTCCAATATTATGGACAGATTAGTAATTTTGTATTCGTCTAATGAGGTAAGGTGATGGCGGTCAATACTGAACTCGGTGGGACAGTTAACCAGTAATACCCAGGTGGTGCATTTGCATTTATTATTTTTGTCATACAACCATGTGACCGATTAATTATTTTTTATTCATCAACTAGTATGATCAGGGAGTCGGTGTAGCAATAAAACCTCAAAATTTTAAACGGTTGTAATAATCTATTTGACAAAAAATGGGTTCTTACAACCGTGTTCTAGGGATTCTTACAGCCTAGCATTTATTTGAGGATAAGATGCATATATTTGCAATACTACAAGCAAAATGGGATAGTATGTGAATTTGGGAACCGGATGGAGCTCCAACTTCCCATCTCTAAGGAATATGATTCATGGCGGAACTGGTTCACCTGGAACTGGATGCAGTGCCAGCTTTCCATCTACCCTCTTTTTTTTTAAGAGATCGATGCCCTGTCATTTGAAGACTTTTATGTTCTTAGTCCCCTGCTGTTATATTACTCTGTAGTCGAGATGGTAAACTATGAGTCGCCCTGGACCTTTTAGCCTCTTGGATTCCCTGCTACTCTCAGACCCTGAATTCCTATTTTGGGCCCACCTTATCGGAGTTGGTGGACTTTAGTTTTTTTCTCCCTATATTATCCTCTTTTTGTCAGTGTCTACAGTCCTTAACAATGTGTCCCTAACAGTCTGCTACACTGAAGTGTTCTTCTCCTTTAGTAGTTTTTAGAAGTCTCCTTTATGGAGTCTGAGGGCTCGGATCCTACTGACGGGGGGAACGAGGACCCATGGGACCAACCGGACCTCCTTGCATCAATTGATGAGCTTTGCAACAACCATTACCAAGGAACTAGTTTGTCTGACGCTCCACAAAAATCTGCTACCGATTCCACCGTTAACCCTCCCACCCCACTATTGAACTGTCAGCTTTTAAACCCGGATACTGGAGGGACAAAGCCACAACATGTCTTAGAGGGAGTACGCTCGACTCCTGGCCAGAAGGGTAGGAAGATAGAAGTGAACGACCAGCTAGGGGGTAGACAGCCTGGAGGACCCTCTACCTATCACAAGAGCTGCTCTACCAAGAGGGCGCACAGGGTCTGGAAGCCAAAACAAAGACACCCCAAACTTGTACTTGGGATGGATGTCGGACTCTCTGAAGCCTGCAATCTGGCCCTGTGTGCCTTAGTTGGGAGGCTTGCATACAAAGATAAATGTAAGCAGAACCTTGAGGATTGGATAACAACCCATTGGAAACCTGCTCTAGGTTATCTCCCCAAGGTCCATATACTCCAACATGGATGGCTCGACTTTATCTTTAAGAAACCTGAGGACACAGTTCGCATCCTGGATAAGTTCTGGGCATATGAGGGAGGGAGCATTATGCTCAAGAGATGGAGGATCGGCTTCAACCCATCTATGCTCAAGAGATGGAGGATCGACTTCAACCCATCCACAGAATACTTCAGCTACAGACATATCTAGGTCCTTCTACCAGGACTCCCTCTTCAGCTTTGGAACCAACAAGCGTTTGAGCTCATTGGAGCCTCTTAGGATGTTTCCTAAGGGTGGACACACTCTCTCTTCCTCCATCAAATAAAAGAGTGGCTAAGGTCTTAGTGGAAATAAACATCCAGGCTAGACTGCCAGAGATTTTGGAGATAGAATGGAGAGGCATTCTCATTGCTCAGCGCCTAGACTATGTGGGAATCCCTTTTCGATGCTCCTATTGTCGTAGAACAGGGCATTTGAGAAGACATTGCTCACAGTTTCCTCCCACCGTGACAAAGATGGACCCATCAGAGGAGATCGGATTTGATAGTTATGTTTCACAGCTAGATCAGATGGGAGAGGAGGCATCTCATCTGAGGAGGGACACAAGTTTCGACCCACCTGATGACTCGCTTGTAAGTAAGATTAATCTTTATTGTCCTTCGCTTTATAATACTCTCTCTGCTTGGGACAGACTCACCATTAACTCGTTGGCTACTAACATCCTGCACCTTGAGCTTTTAGAGTCTGTTTCTTTTAAGCTTGACCCTCCCTTACACTTCACCCCCACTTCCCTTGGCCATGTCCCCCTTAGCAACCCCTTTACAGCTTGGGAACCAGATGAACCAACACCTACAGCTCTCGACCTATCTTCTTCTCCTTTACAAGCCTCCCCTCATTGCCTAGACCTATCCCTACTGGTCGGGCCCTGGATAACCAAGCATCTTCTGCCTTCGGCGAAGCACTAGACTCCACTACTCTCCCTGGCTATGTTGAATCATCCTATTCTGAATAGGAACTGAACAACATGCTTTCTTCTATTACTCCATCTTCCACCCTTCCTTTTGGCTCTCTTCCCGTCTCCACTTACCATGGAAAGACTCTTATACAACCCTCTAAACACCATAGTGACTTTCCTTCTTCTTCGGGAGTGAAGAAGGCAATTGAGACTGAGCCCTCTTGGTCCAGGGGTTTAGGGCTTGAGCTTTTGCCACTAAAAACCCGTAGTGTGCGAAAAAAGGCTAACATAGGGCCTTCGAGTTTGGCGACACTATCTACTGATACAAATCAAGGGGCGCTTAGAGGATTAAAAGCCCTTTCCCGGGGTAAGTCATGATCCTCCTCTCCCTTAACATCAGAGGGGTTGGAGGACCCTTGAAACTAGCCTCCATGAGATAACTCCTTGAGAAGACACAATCGTCTATTATCTTTCTTCAAGAAACTCTAGTGAATGCGACTGCTGCTAGGAATTTTCGGTACACTCTTCGACCTGACTGGATGGCTTGTGCGACAAGCTCAGTAGGTAATTTGGGAGGTCTACTTGCCTCGTGGGATCCTACCCATTTTGATTTAATACCTATGCTAAGTCCAGGAGGGATTTTACTTATGGGTACCTACTTAGAACTGAAGACAAAGTTGACCTTGCTCAAATCCTATGGACCGTGTGTTGATCGAAGAACTTTCTGGGAGAGACTAGATCATTTAGGCCTCTTGGTGGTAAAGAATCTCATCATAGCGGGAGACTTAAACCTGACTACCAGTTCCAAGGAGATTTGGGGAGAAAGGGCAAAGACTAATCCACTCTCGGACTTTTACAAGCACCTATTTTCCAAAAACACCTTAGTGGATTTGAAGCTGGTGGAGATACTGCCCACTTGGAGAAATGGGAGATCAGGATCAACTGGCATTGCAAAGAGACTTGACAAGTTTTTGGTGGCAAAAGTTCTGATCACGCCCACTTGCAAAATTTGGGCCTGGGTAGAACTACCTTATCTTTCCGATCATGCACCTATCTGTATACAGATAGGAGAAGGAAGATTTGGGGCAAAATACCCTTTTAAGTTTAACCCTGCTTGGCTGAGAGAGGAATCATTCGATTAGTTAGTTAGATCGGTGTGGGCTGACACTTCCCTTACGGTTCAAGGGGACGCCCAGGGCAATCTGGTGAGAAAACTATCTCGTTTAAAAGTCGTTTCTATAATATGGTTAAAAGAAAAAAAGTCAAAGGAAAAAGTAGAGATGTGTAGACTAGAACGAGAATTGGAGGAACTACACCGACTGAAGGCTTTGGACGCCCAGACTGTCGACTTAGATCATAAAGTGTTTTGTTGATCTAAAAATAAAGAGGCTTGTAACTTTGAAATATTTGCAAGTTTTAAATTAAGAGTGTTTAGGCAAAATGATCAATTTGCAAACACATAAGTTAGAGAACTTTCACATTCAAGGTGCAAAAAATAACCAGCAAATAACAGTGAATAGTAAACACATAACACAACAAATGATAAAGGAGTTCACCCCTCTCTTGGGCTACATCTCCTGGTCCAGATTCCAATGGATATTTTATATTATTTGCTCAAAGTGCTAAAATCAGTGCTTTACAATGCTCAAAATGCCAAATAGATGGCTCCAATGGCTCCAGAACGTCCAAAAACCCCTGGTTGGGCTTTTTCGACAACTGGTTTGGCCAAAAAATGAAGAAGATATGCTTCCTGGAAGTTTTCCCCTTCAAGCTTGTTGTCTCTGGTTCGCCAAAACGCACCTCTGTGTGTACAACCTAGTTTCTGGGCGTTTTCCCATCCCTAAACCCAGCACCCGCACGCATTTCGAAATTGGTGCCAAAATCTCGCACCGTTAGCGGATCTTGGGCCCCCAAAGTCAGAGGTGTTGGGTGCATGGGGGGCCATATGGCCACGTCCCAGCGCAAATCCGGGGCTAGGTTTCACCATTGCATGAGCGTAAGACAAGTGACAACTACCCAAAAATCAGACCATTTGAATCACAAGAAAACCGTGCGTTGTTTGTGTAGTGGTGGTCACATGGTGCAGTGTTCAAACCTGAGGGCTGGGGCTAAGCCCTAGCCCAGACCCGCGCCCGAAATATATGTGAAACAAACTTAAATAATTTTAAAAATATATCGTGTTAAGAAACACTATGGTAGTGCACTGGTTGGTGGCCTTTGCTAAGACTTTTCCCTGCCCGGAGGCCACAAGGTCGAGTCCTATGGACTCTAAAATTTTGACAAATGTCAACAAAAGGGGGTGCCATGTGGCAGCCCAAGACTGGGCCATGTGGCACCATTTCATTCATACTAACGAGGACACGTGTTGACACTCGATTCGCCCTTGTCACCAACATGCCATGTCAACTGCTTCCACGTCATATGTACGGTCATCCACATCAATGTACGACCCTTGCCACGTCATCTGTATGGACTGTACAGTCAACAATTTTTTCGTGCTTGGCAAATCGGACAGAATGTGATATCTCACTCATACAGTGTCTGTTTGAACCCATTTGAAGTGTGTTGGGTTCGTGACATCGAGGCCTACATCCCTGTTTGTTTTGAAGTGATTCTGAGCCCTTTGAATTTTGAGCAAAATTTGATCCCCTGGATCACTCCTCCCCATTGGGAAGCTTTTGGACCTCCAAAAGACTACTTTCAGTCTATCTGAAGATGAGGGTATAGTTCCCTCACCTTCCTAATCTCAATCCACTTGGCCTTGCTTGGATTTGTGTCCTTAAGACCAACTCGAAGGTATTCCACATTTCCTCGTTTTGAAGTTCTCATCCTCCTGTCAAGGATTGTGTCTTCATGCAGTTCTGTAAGGTATTCTAGCGAGAAATCATCTATAGAAGGAATCTGAACATGCTCTCATTGATCGTCAATCAAAGGAGTCTCATACAATTTCAAATTCTCAACATTGACAACTGCATACATTTGCATATAAGGAGGCAAATCCAAACGGAAAGCATTGTTACCAATCTTTTCAAGAACCTTAAAAGGTCCATATCTAATTGGTTTCAGTTTTTTACCTTCTCCTTTAAGCCTCTCTTTGCTGATGTAAAGCCAAACTTCATCTCCAACTTGGAAACTGTGATCAACACGATGCTTGTCATGTCTTGTCTTGTACTTGGCTTGACTCTTTTCCAACTGTTCTTGTACCATTTGATGTATCAACTGAATTTGTTCAATGAAATTTTTTGCCCTATCAATGTCATATTGACCATCAATAGCAATATCTTTCCTAAAGATAAAATCTAAAGGAGATTTGGGCAAATAGCCAAAACATGCTTCAAATGGCGATGTTTGAGTTGAAGAGTGCTTAGCCCTATTGTAAGCACGTTGAATGTAGTGTAAATGCTCATCCCAAAGTTTAGGATGCTTGTTGCAATAACCACGAAGAAGATTCACCACTGTTTTATTGACCACTTATGTTTGTCCATCGGTTTGCAGATGAAAAGCTATGCTCTTTTTCAGTTTGGTGTCCATGAGTGCCCATAAACTTGACCAAAAGTTCCCAATAAATCGAGAATCTTGATCAGAAATAATTGATTTAGGCAACCCAAAATGTACCCAAACATGCTGAAAGAAAATTTGTGCCATTTTCTCAGTTGTAGCCTGCTTCTTACAAGGCATCAAAATACACATTTTGCTGAATTGGTCAACCACAACATAAAGATAATCATGATTTTTTTTTGACATAGGTAAACCTCCTACAAAATCCATGGAATGATTTCCCAAGGACGAGAAGGAACCGAAAGTGGAGTATACAAACCCAACTTTCTATTGCTATGCTTGTTTGTAGCACATAACAAACATCCTCTTACATATCTTGAAACACTTTCATTCATTTTAGGCCAATAGCAATACCTTTGCAAATTAGCCACCGTCTTGCCTACACCAAAGTGACCAGCAATAAGAGAAGAATGAGTTTCTCTTATAATGTTGNCTTGTACTTGGCTTGACTCTTTTCCAACTGTTCTTGTACCATTTGATGTATCAACTGAATTTGTTCAATGAAATTTTTTGCCCTATCAATGTCATATTGACCATCAATAGCAATATCTTTCCTAAAGATAAAATCTAAAGGAGATTTGGGCAAATAGCCAAAACATGCTTCAAATGGCGATGTTTGAGTTGAAGAGTGCTTAGCCCTATTGTAAGCACGTTGAATGTAGTGTAAATGCTCATCCCAAAGTTTAGGATGCTTGTTGCAATAACCACGAAGAAGATTCACCACTGTTTTATTGACCACTTATGTTTGTCCATCGGTTTGCAGATGAAAAGCTATGCTCTTTTTCAGTTTGGTGTCCATGAGTGCCCATAAACTTGACCAAAAGTTCCCAATAAATCGAGAATCTTGATCAGAAATAATTGATTTAGGCAACCCAAAATGTACCCAAACATGCTGAAAGAAAATTTGTGCCATTTTCTCAGTTGTAGCCTGCTTCTTACAAGGCATCAAAATACACATTTTGCTGAATTGGTCAACCACAACATAAAGATAATCATGATTTTTTTTTGACATAGGTAAACCTCCTACAAAATCCATGGAATGATTTCCCAAGGACGAGAAGGAACCGAAAGTGGAGTATACAAACCCAACTTTCTATTGCTATGCTTGTTTGTAGCACATAACAAACATCCTCTTACATATCTTGAAACACTTTCATTCATTTTAGGCCAATAGCAATACCTTTGCAAATTAGCCACCGTCTTGCCTACACCAAAGTGACCAGCAATAAGAGAAGAATGAGTTTCTCTTATAATGTTG
>SNQJ01S0008158.1:92509-105048 GCA_010110895.2 Picea sitchensis
AGGATTATGTTTAAGAATAACTGAAGCACTAATAATTGGCCTAGAAAGAATATCAACAACTTTGTTATAAATGCCCTTCTTATACCTTATGACCAAGTGGAATTGTTGTAGGAAACCCATCCATATGAAGTGCCTTGCTTGTTGTAGCTTTGTTTGTGATTGTAAGCATTGCAATAGTTGATGATCTGTGTGAATAATAGTTTATTTTCCCAACAAATAATATTTCCATTTTTTCACGCTTTGCACCAATGCATACAACTCCTTATCATAAGTAGGATAGTTAATCACGTCACCATTAAAAGTTTCAGAATGAAAACAAATAGGCTTACCATGTTGTAACAAGACTGCTCCCATTGCATAATTGCTTGCATCAGTTTGGATTTCAAAAGGTTGTCTCAAATTTGGAAGTGCAAGAACTAGGGCTGAACTGATTTTCTCCTTCAAAGTATCAAAATCCTTTTGTTGCTTGCCTCCCCATTGGAAGACTTGCTTGATGCTTGTCACTGCATGTAATGGAGCTGCAATTGAATAAAAGTTAGCAATAAACTTTCTCCAATATTGGGTTGCTCCCAAAAAACTTCTTACCTCTGTCACATTGTTGGGCTTGGACCACTCCAATATGACCTTAACCTTGGAGAGATCAATTTTCAGTTCTCCTCCACCAACAATATGTCCCAAGTAAACAAGTGAGGTCTTTCCAAACTCACATTTAGACATCTTCAAACACAACTTTTCTTTTCTCAAGACATCTAAAACTTGCTTTACATGCACAACATGCTCTTCACGAGATTTGCTAAAAATCAAAATGTCATCCAAGTAGACAATACCACAATCATCAATAAAAGGCCTTAAGACATCATTCATGACTCTCATAAAAGTAGCAGGAGCATTGCAAAGTCCAAATGGCATTACCATCCATTCGAACAAACCTTGCTTTGTTTTGAAAGTTGTCTTCCATGTGTCTCCTTCAGCAATCCTAATCTGATGATATCCACTTCTCAAATCCAGCTTAGTGAAAAACTTAGCATCTTTCAATTGGTCAAGCAAATCATCAATTCTAGGGAGAGGATAACGATTCTTTACCGTAATCTTGTTCAAGGCCCTGAAATCTACACACATACACCATGTACCATCCTTCTTTGGCACTAAAACAATTGGAGATCCACATGGCGACGTGCTTGGCATGATGACCCCTTTGTCAACCAACTCTTGGATTTGTTTTTTAATTTCAACATTCTCCATGACTGACATCATGTACATACCAATGTTCGAAAGAGGGAAATCTTGCTGCAATTGTATTTCATGTTGGATACTCCTTCTTGGAGGCAATCCCTTTGGTTCCTGAAACGTCTCATCATATTGGTTAACAACCTCATATAAATCAGATGTCAAATTTTCATCACAACCTTGAAAAACTTCATTTTCAACATTGTCTTTGGGTTTAATCATCAAGAGGACAAAATTCTTACTAGCATTGACTAGTCTCTTTATTTGTCCCGCATTTACAAGTAACAAATTCATCTTCTTTGTATGTGCTCTAACAATGTACTCAACTCCATTTTTAAATAAATGATACTTATTCTCATGACGATGAAAGATGGCTCTCCTATCATATAAATATGGGCTTCCCAACACAATACCACAGATATCCAAAGGAATAACATCAAGTTCTACCTCATCTATAAAATTTGCAGTGATGACAAATCTAAGTTTACATCTTCTTGTCACCTGCAATTTAGCATTGTCACATATCCAACCTAGAGGGTATGGTTTAGGATGTGGAATAGTTTCCAAATTTAATTTCTTGACAGTGTCTTCAAATATGAGGTTTGCTTGAGATCCAGTATCAAAAAGCGTATCTATCTTGGTATGTTTTGAAACAACCCTTTTGTGAAAAAGCTCTATTCTTTTTTTTTGTTGTTGAGTTTCATTGAGGCTACTACTACTTGAAGAACTAGTACTTGCAAAAGAACCCTTACCTCGATAACCCATGGCTGTAATTTTTGTTTCATCACCCGAATCGGAACCTAAATCTTGTTGTATAGTTGCAGCAGTCTTTGGCTTCCCTTTGTGGCTGAACTTTTTGGGTCTTTTTTCAGGATGAAGTTTCCAACAGTGGTCTTCATCATGGCCATCCTTTGAACAGTGTTTGCATGTAAATTTTTCTCCCTCTTTCTTAACTGAAGCAATTTTTTTTCCATTTCCCTTGAACTTCCTCTTTCCTTTGTCTCCATGACTGAAAGGCTTCCTGCTGCCCTCATGAGTTTCATTCCTCCCTCTTTCCTCCAAATGAGTTGCCTGAACACATACTTCATCTAAATTTGAAGGGTTAAACATGAGTATTGTATGTCTCAAGTAACTATGTAAAGCTCCAATGTATTTGAGTAAAGTTTCTTGAGAAGACAAATCTACTCTCAAAACCAAAGCTCTTCTTCTAAATTCTTGAGTAAAGCTTTGCACATTTTTCCCTTTAGCTTGTCTAAAATTTTGCCAATCCATAATAGCTTTCTGCATGTATGCTCATGGATAAAATTGTTTTTTAATTGCAACAATAAAATCATTCCAAGAGGATAAAATTTTACCATTTTTCTTCATGTCCTCTTGAGTTTTGGCTTCCCACCAAACGAGTGCTGCACTATCCAATCTTAAAGAAGCAAGCTGAATCTTAGTTTCATCATCTTGAATTCTTTGTATTCTACTATACACTTCAATATGACGAATCCAGTTATCTAATTTCTCTGCATTTACCTCTCCATTGTACATTGGCAATTCAAATTTGATATCAAGCTTTAAAAAATGATTTTGTGGAGGAATTTTACCATGTTCCTTTGGATAATTTGGAGGTGGTTGTGAAATGGTAGAGGAAGTGGAAGATGGAGGTGAAGGAGGTGGAGTATCACCATTCCCTCCATTTCCCTTTGGAATTTTATCACCACTGTCTCCCTTGTCCTTTAAAGGGTTGGATTTTTCACCTTGCAATCTTGCATTCCTTTCTTCAAACAAGATTTTCACCATTTATGTCATATCCATGAAAGCCTTTCTGAAATCTTCATCTTTAGAAGGAATCTTTTCATGACTCCCTACATGAGCCACACTTGGTGAATGCCTCCTTGAAACTTGAGGTGATTGTATAGTCCTTCTTCTTGAAAGTTGAGAACTTGGCTCCACAAGTTGACCTTCTCCTCTTGTGAGATTCAACCTTGTGAGAATCAAAAAACAAACACTTGCAAATAATCAAGCCTTCAAAAACCTATGCTCTGATACCAACTTGATCTAAAAATGAAGAGGCTTGTAACTTTGAAATATTTGCAAGTTTTAAATTAAGAGTGTTTATGCAAAAGGATCAATTTGCAAACACATAAGTTAGAGAACTTTCACATTCAAGGTGCAGATAATAACCATCAAATAACAGTGAACAATAAACACATAACACAACAAATGATAAAGGAGTTCACCCCTCTCTTGGGCTACATCTCCTGGTCCAGCTCCCAATGGATCTTTTTTATTATTTTCTCAAAGTGATAAAATAAGTTCTTTACAATGCTCAAAATGACAAATAGATGGCTCCAATGGCTCTAGAACATCCAAAAACCCCTAGCTGGGCTTTTTCGGCACCTGGTTTGGCCAAAAAATGAAGAAGATATGCTTCCTGGAAGTTTTCCCCTTCAAGCTTGTTGTCTCTGGTTCACCAAAATGCACCTTTGTGTGTCCAACCTAGCTTCTGGGCGTTTTCCCATCCCTAAACCCAGCACCCATGCGCATTCTAAAATTGGTGCCAAAATTTTGCACCGTTAGTGGATCTTGGGCCCCCAAAGTCGGAGGTGTTGGGCGTATGGGGGGCCATATGGCCACGTCCCAGCGCAAATTCGGGGGTAGTTTTCACCGTTGCATGAGCGTAAGACAAGTGGAAGCTACCCAAAAATCGGACAGTTTGAATCATAAGAAAACCACGCGTCGTTTGTGTAGTGGTGGTCACATGTTGCAGTGTTCAAACCCGAGGCTGGGGCTAAGCCCCAGCCCAGACCCGCGCTCGAAATATATGTGAAACAAACTTAAATAATTTTAAAAATATATAGTGTTAAGAAACACTATGGTAGCACACTGGTTGGTGGCCTTTTCCAAGACTCTGCCCTGCCCGGAGGCCGCGAGGTCGAGTCCCGTGGACTCCAAAATTTTGCCAAATGCCAACAAAAGGGGGTGCCATGTGGCAGCCCAAGACTGGGCCACGTGGCACCATTTCATTCATACTAACGAGGACACGTGTCGACACCCGATTCACCCATGTCACCAACATGCCATGTCAGCTACTGCCATGTCATATGTAGGGTCATCCACGTCAACGTACGGCCCCTGCCACGTCATCTGTATGGATTGTACAGTCAACAATTTTTGCATGTTTGGCAAATCAGACAGAACGCGATATCTCACTCATACAGTGTTCGTTTGAACCTGTTTGAAGTGCGTTGGGTTCGTGACGTTGAGGCCTACGTCCCTGTTCGTTTTGAAGCGATTCCGAGCACTTGAATTTTGAGCAAAATTTGATCCCCTTAATCATTTGTTTAGAAGAAGCTCGCAATAAAATCCTTTGTGAGGATGAAGATAGATGGTGCTTGAAGAGAAGAGTGTTATGGCTCACAGGTGGGATAAAAACACTTGATTCTTCCACAGAGTTGCTAGTTTTGGTCGGAATAAAACATTCTTGTGGGAAATAGAGGAACAGGATGGTAGGCTTCATCAAAATTCAGCAGACATCAAAATAGCGGTGTTTAACCACTTCAATTATTTTTACCAGGAAGCGAATGCACCCAAACTTACCGCTCAGATTGAAATAGCTAGACTCTTCCCAAAGATGGTAATAGATGAGGAGGCTAGAGCATTAGAAACTCCCTACACAAAGGAGGAAATCTTAGAGGTGATCAAAGGCTTCACAAAAGAAAAAATCCTGGGCCCCAATGGGTGGTCTATGGAACTATACCTCCACTACTTTGATCTAATGGGACAATATTTGTTGGATGTCGTGGAGGATTCGAGAACTAGAGCGGTTGTAAAAAACCATCTAAACAACACTTTTATTGTCTTGATCCCAAAAACAAACCATCCCCGACAGTTTGCAGACTTTCGCCCCATCTCGCTCTATAATCTTTGCTACAAAATTATTTCTAAGGTCATATCCAGAAGGATCTGCCCTATCCTCTCTCAGGCTCTATCAAACAAACAACTAGGCTTCCTAAAAAGGAGAAAAATTCTCTACGCCATTGGCACCGCTCAGGAGTGCATTCATAGTATAAAGACAAAAAATCTCTAAGCCATCCTCCTAAAACTGGACCTCAAAAAGGCTTTTGATTGTATCAACTGGAATTTTCTGCATCTCATCCTAATACAGTGTGGATTTGGGGTGGTCACCACAAATTGGGTAATGGGCTATATTTCCTCGCCCATCTTTGTTGTACTGATCAACGGGGAAGAAACCAAAGTATTCCACTGTGAGAGAGGGCTTCGACAGGGTTGCCCTCTGTCGCCCCATCTTTTCATCCTGGTCCTGGAGAGTCTCAACATTTTACTCAAAAAACACCAAGCGGAAGGCTACCTGACAAGGATTAAAGTCTAGAGACTGTTACAAATTTTTGATTTGTAACAGTCTTCCTTGGCTTCCTTGATTTGTGAGATGCAATGATCTGACTTCCTTTTGGGTCATCTCTCATGACAATATATAGATGACGTACACGCCTAAGATCATGCATACTCTAGCCAACATTGAATCGTTGTAGCAACCAATACAATTGAGGCCTAGTTCCCTTGGCTATTGTGATCCTTCAACGATGACTCTTCCTAGAAGATTACATGTTATATGAAGCACACAGATTGTGTTCTCTCTCTAGAACACGTTTTCTTTCACTTCACTTCCATCACCAATATCAATCACCAGATTGTGTTCTCTTCCTTACAGGGATTTCACTTCAATCACCAATATCAATCTCCTTCAAAATGTTCTCACCAATATAACTGAATTTTTTTGGCCAGCTGGCACGTAGATCTGCCTGATAATTTCTATGGCGTTGTGATGCAAATGTACTATGTGACTTGTTTTGGCAAATTTCCTTGATCGATGAACTTGGTCAAATTATTGTTGTGAAATAATTTGAAATCAACGAATATATAGTGTGTGAAGTGTAACTGTCCTATCATACCAACAAGAGGCTCTTAAAATTCAAATTGATTGTTGTTTTCGCAATTTTTGCTTATTCGATGAACTTGGTAAAATTAATATCCTGGAATAATTTGAAATCAACAAATATATACTGTGTGGAGTGCAATTGTGCTATCATATGAACAAGAGGGCCTTAAACTTCAAATTGGTCCTTGTTATTCTAGCGGTGATAGAATTTTACAAAAAAAATCTTTTATTTCCTTCATTTTTAAAAAAATAAGCAATTTAACATCCTTTAATAATTTAATGTAATTCACTTGTACAATAACAATAGTTAATATTAATATTTTAGTATATGAAAATAATGTTTTTAGCTGAAGTTAGATAGGATGAGAATTGTTAAACAATTGCAATCTTGAACTCGATAGATGTGGAATCCACAAGTCCACCTGTCAATTTGTATATCGCGTAAGTCTAGGTGATATTTGCAGGACACCGAACAAAAGAGGTTCAAATTTCAGCCCGCGAAGCTGACAACCCGTGATCCAAAAAGTGCCCAAGTATGGAACGAGGGATTCGCATATGCTCTATAAAATCTCTTGTCCATACTTTCTCAAAGTACATGTTTACTATGTATTGCTCCTTTGTCGAAATTTTTTTATATCAGTCACCCGACCAGATTGTACAAACTTTCTCGTTTAATTATATTCTGCAATAGCAAAAATTATTATTATTAATTTAGTATTGAAAATCATGTTTTTAGATATGTTAGATAGTTGATAGGGATTAGTATATGTAAACAATGGCAAACTTGAACCTGCCATCCCTCAAGTCCATCTGTCAATCTGTATATCGTGGAACTCCAATGGCTATTAGGAGGACAAGGAACAATGAAAACTGCAATGTTGAGCCACACAACCCAGAGGTTTGTTTGTCAATTTGTAAATCGCAGAGATGTGTCTGTTGTTTGTACAACGCGGAACAATAGAGGCCCAATTTTCATCCCGTGAGCCCCACAGACCCAATTAAAAAAAATCACTAGATATGAAATTCATACGGGATCACTACGGGACAATAAAACTGCAATGTTTAGCCAACCAGCTCGAGTCCACCTGTCCACTTGTATATCGCAGAAGTCTGGGTGCTATTTGTAGGAGACAAAACAATAGAGACTATTTTCGGCCCGCTAGGCCGCGAACCAAAAACTTCCTAGGTATGGAATGAGGGATTTGCATATGCTGTATAAAATCTCATTCTATAGTTTATATAGAGACAATGTCCACAAGTCTATGTGTCAACTTGTATGTCGTGGAAGTCTAGGTGCTATTTGTAGGACACATAACAATAGATACTTAATTTTCAACCTGCCAGGTCACGAACCCGCGATCCAAAAAGTGCCCAAGTATGGAATGAGGGATTCACATATGTTTTAGAATAATGTTTTTGTACAACGCGGAACAATAGAGGCCCAATTTTCAGCCCGCCAACCCCAGAGCTCTCAATAAAAAAAAATCACTAAATATGAAATTCATATGGGATCTTTGCATATGCTGTATAAAATCTCATTCCATACTTTATTTAGAGACTATGTCCACAAGTCCGCATGTCAATTTGTATATTGCGGAAGTCTAGGTGCTATTTGTGGGACACGAAATAGTAGATACTTAATTTTCAGCATGCCAGGTCGCGAACCCACGATCCAAAAAGTGCCAAAGTATGGAATGAGGGATTTGCATATGTTCTAGAAAAATGTGTTTGTAAAGCGCAGAACAAGAGACGCCCAATTTCCAACTCACCAGCCCCAGAGCCCCCGATAAAAAAAAACGCTAAATTTGAAATTCATACGGGATCGCTACGGGACAATAAAAGTGCAATGTTCAGCCAACCAGCCTGAGTCCACCAATCAATTTGTATATCGCGAAAGTCAGGGTACTATTTGTAGGAGATGGAACAATAGAGACTTTATTTTCAGCGCGTGAATCCGTGATCCAAAAATTGCCTAAGTATGGAATGGGGGATCGGCATATGCTATATAAAATCTCATTCCATACTTTATATAGAGACTGTGTCCAAAAGTCTGCGTGTCAATTTGTATATCTCGGAAGTCCAGGTGCTATTTGTAGGACACAGAACAATAGATACTTAATTTTCAGCCCACCAGATTGCGAACCCGCGATCCAAAAAGTGCTCAAGTATGGAATGAGGGATCCGCATATGTTCTAAAACACTGTCAATTTGTATATCGCAGAAGTCTGGGTGCTATTTGTAGGAGACGAAACAATAAAGACTCTATTTTCGGCCCGCCAGGCCATGAGCCTGCGATCCAAAAAATGCCTAAGTATGGAATGAGGGATCCGCATATGCTGTATAAAATCTTATTCCATACTTTATATAGACTATGTCCACAAGTCCGCGTGTGAATTTTTATATCGCGGAAGTCTAGGTGCTATTTGCAGGACACGGAAGTCTAGTTGGTATTTGTAGGACATGGAACAATAGATACTTAATTTTCAGCCCGCCAGGTCGCGAACCCGCAATCCAAAAAGTGCCCAAGTATGGAATGAGGGATCCACATATGTTCTAAAACACTATCAATTTGTATATCGTGGAAGTCTGGGTGTTATTTGTAGGAGACAAAACAATAGAGACTCTCTTTTCGACCCGCCAGACCGTGAGCCCGTGATCCAAAAACTGCCTAAGTATGGAATGAGGGATCCACATATGTTGTATAAAATATCATTCCATACTTTATATAGAAACTGTCCACAATTCCGCGTGTGAATTTATATATCGCGGAACTGTAGGTGTTATTTGTAGGACATGGAACAAAAGATACTTAATTTTCAGCCCGCCAGGCCGCAAACCCGCGATCAAATGCAATGTTTAGCTAAGCAACCCGTAGGTCCCCCTGTCAATTTGTATACCACGGAAATCTGGGTGCTATTTGTAGGACATAGAACAATAGAGACTCTTTTTTCAGCCCGCGAGGCTGCCAACCTGCGATAAAAAAAGTGCCTAAGTATGGAATGAATATTTTTTATATTGCTCGTTTGTGGAAATACTTTTATATCACTCAGCCGACCAGATTGTGCAAAATTTCTCGTATAATTAAATTCTGCAATATAAATATTTAACAGTAATAATTTAGTGCAGGTCAGGTTCTGAATTTGTATATCGCAGAATTGTCAATGCTATTTGTAGAGTGCGGAATAATAGATGCCCAATGTTTTGCCCGCCAGCTCGAGAATCCTCGATCCAAAAAAGTGGCTAATTATGGAATTAATACGGAATCGCTAAGGACAAAAAAAATGCAATGTTAAACCAACCAACCCGCAAATCCGCCTGTCAATTTGTATATCGCGGAAGTGTAGGTGCTATTTATAGGACACAGAACAATAAAGGCTCAATTTTCAGCCCGTCGGGCCGAGAACCATCGGCCCTTCACGTGCCCTAGGTATATCTTCACCCGTCTGCTTTTCATACTTTGGTATTTCTTGGAATCGGTTTCTCCATTGCTGCTGCCTTCATACTTGTTTCCAGATATGTAATAATTAAGCTTTAATGCTAGTAGCCATCCTGCAGCAACCGTTAAAACTGTCATTAATTTCCGGAAGTCCGGAGAAGATTTGTCATTAGTATGAATTAAACTAAGATTTGCCCACAAGCATGTTATCCTTTCCAAGTATTCATTTCAAAGGCCACACAATATTTATTTTTTGTGCACCGACGGGTTGGTGCTTTTAAGAAATTTCTGATTCTTAATCTCTTTTCGCCATCACCATCACGTTCACACTTTTTTCTAATTGTGCAATTAGTGAGCTATGATGGTCACAGATCATTCCGCACGAACCCTGGAAATTGTCATTGATCAGCGAAAGGCTCGAGGAGATATTCCATTGATACACATTAAACCATAATTTGCGGAGGCTTATATTATCCCTCCCCTATTTTCATTTCAAACATCGTCTCGACCAAACGAAAATTATAATTAACTTCTGGCAGTAGTTCTCTCCACACACAGTAAACACATTGGGGCATAATGGCCAGAGGTTCCACTATTCCAGGGAATATTCTTACTATTCATCTCCCTCCGCCCAGGAGCAAAAAAGGATATGGTCCCTTGGTACACCGAGAGATATACTTCAAGCCAAAAAATTCCATCGCAACCTGGCTGGTCAGAGAACCTACCCAGTTGCAGTCATTGCTATCGTAGAAGTTGATGTCATGAATTTCGAGCTAGAAGAAGATGATCTGATGGACGATGATACGACAATGGATGATGGCAATGCAGAGAATCTTCCCACTCCTGCACCCAAATTGAAATCAACCATAACGAACAGACCTTCCCGGATTAGTGATCACAGTCATGACAACACCAAAAGGAGTTTCAGAAAAGAAACTGACGATGAACGCAACAACCACTTTGCACCGCGAAAGTAGGAATTCCAGAGTTCTAAATTAGTTCGTTTTGGGCGGAAGAGTTTCAATGTAAAGCAATGATATGTTGATGCTCCCAGAGATATATTTCAAGCCAACAAAAATATTGTTTAACATTTTCGGGCATCAAGTCCAAAACTCTCACTCCTGCCACGCATTTTCCTACTAGTCATCTCCTTCTACCCAGAATGGACTAATTTGGGCCTCTGCAATTGCACGTGCAAGCTGTGCTGCTGAATTTTTTTGGACTATGCAGAGGCAGTTTCAGCTAAGGGCTATTCCACTTGCCCTGCAACCATTTTCGTCTTCTTTCTGAGGAAAAGCTTCTGAAAAATATCAATTTCAGCAGAGAATGATTCATCGACGAGAAAATTCCAAGGATATTGCATACTGCAGAACCCGTGCCTGTGTTTGTCGCAGATACCTTCAATGTTTTGGCCTGAAGAACTGGGTCCAATTTCTAAGCATAGATGTACGGTACTCGATGTTTTTCTTATTTTAAATGGATTTGCTATTAAAAAAAAAAAATCTTGCACTCTTTGTTGCTGCCTCTTTTCTAGGTTTAATGCATGTTCTAATTGGCATGGTTCGGTGCTCTCATACTTCTTCGATCTTGTGTTTACTAATACCAATGTACAATGCTGCAACAAAATCGTTATTCTTGTTTCTAGACATGCAATTATTAAGTTTTAATGTTAACAGTCCATAATGCAATAAGTTTAATACTTGAGTTAATATGTTGCACTGATGGTAGAATGTATCAAGAACACAGTTACACGCACACGTTCCAATAAAATCTAATCTTCCACAAAGCATTTGCTAGAAATTAGTAGAAAAGGAAAATTAGTGGTTAAGTTGATATGTTATAGTCATGGAATAATTTATCAAGAACATAGCTACAGGTATACATTGCAATAAAATCTAATCTTCAACAACGCATTTGTTGACAATTAGTAGATCATGGTTTTGCAACGATGGTGCTTCTTTGAAATCAATTCGCGCTTATGAAAACTGCCTTCCGCCTCTCTATTTTCCCACTCTTTTATTCCCTCTAGTTTCTCTTCTTGGTTACTTAATCATTTTTTCCCCGACAATGCGTTGCTCTGCAGCTTCGCGGATTCACGCGTTTGCGTTTTCGACGACCACTTCCCCTTTCTTTAAGTTGACCATCTACTGTTCCCTGTCCCACAACTGGCACCTAGAGTTTCACCATATACAAATTGATAGGCGGACTTGCGCGCTGGTCGGGTCAACATTGCAATTCTACTTTTCCGTGACCTCCAAACAACATTCAGAGCTTTGGTATACAAAAATTGATAGATATTCAAAATTGCAACCGTTCTTAGATCATATGCTTTTCCGTATTACGGTCCACCTATCATGCCCTTTTCTGTGCTGCACATTTTTGCACTGAAAACTTTCGAGAAATACAATTTAACCGTCAGGTCCTCGCATATTTAGTGAAACTATTGTCACTCCATTTTGAAGCCCGTCTGTTTACTTTCCATACTTCACCATTTGTTCGAATTTCTTTGGTGAATCGTCGGTTTGGCAGGTTGAAGAAATATTCAGTTCGTAGTCATTGTTTCTTGTATACGCGCCCCTTTGCAATTAGTAGTTGGCAATTATATATAAGATCTTATTTCCACGTATGCAATTATAAATTTCCCTGTTCCATACTTAGCCACTTTGGCGAAATTCCGCAAATATACAAACCGGTCACTCAACTGCCCCATCATGATCTCTTCCGTTTTACACATTTTGTACTCAAAAATTCTGAAACATGAAATTTCATCGTGCAACACTCGGTTGTCCTGACTGTCCCCGTAACCCTTTTTTGAATCCTGTCTGACCGCTTTTCAAAGATTTCCATTCTTTCCTTGCTCTCCGCTATCTCCGTCACCTTCGCTCTTGTCTATAATAAAAGAAAATAAAAAGTTATATATATATATAT
>SNQJ01S0008159.1:27658-37762 GCA_010110895.2 Picea sitchensis
GGGGGGTTGTTGAGGGATCAAAAAATGGAAACACACTAGGAAAATAAATTATCTATGTTATTAATGTAATGGGGCTTAATTTTTCTTAAAACTAGATGATAAGTCTCACAAGAATCTTAGACATTGTACAAGATCTTAAGGATCCATCATAAGACAAATTTAGTAGTATAGAAATAGAAATTCCGAGTACTTAATATCTACTCTATCTTTAACAATGAATCCATGATGGGGATAACTTATTTTTTTACTATGCTCATACTATTGAATAGAAAAAGTATTACTATGGGGGTTTATGGAGATAAACACACAACTACATAAGTGTAAAATATACCTCTTTTCCTGACATTGCTTCACTTCCCATGAGCATCCATATCCTCGATGAAGATTTCTTGGTATCATACAAGCATGGCCCCAATGCCAATGAGCATCCATAGCCCCAACGATTTTACTTGTACCTCCCACACTTTATGATCCTTTCAACTTCGTTATATTTATTAATTTCACCATTTAGTTTTGATTTGTAAAGAATTGAATATGAAATTGGGTAAAGGAAGTGGGCTGGTACATGAGATTAATTTATTTCAAAGAGTAGATGCCATACTTTTTAAAAGTTTGAACCCAAAAACATTCCTTAATCTATCAATGTAGAAGATTTATTTAATGTGGTGGGATTAGGGGTGTGATTCAAAGAAAACATAGATTTAAACTTGTTCCTCTACTTAAATAATACCATGAAAAAAGTAAGTCTTATTGTTCCTCCATAATAACTAGCCAATGTAAAAGACCTAAAACCTTGATGTAGATGTTTTTAAATAAACCAAACCCATTTGTAATAACAACAAAGTAAAGATCTCATTTGTATATCTTTAAAATATTTCCCCTCGTTAAAACTTGAAAACAAAATAACTCAAATCTCCAATTTAAAGAATCAAATTGAAAACCAAAAACAATGAACAAACTATTTAAACTAATGTAATGTAAAATCAAACAATAAAAACAAAATAAGATAGAATATAAATGAAAATTAGGCCCGAAGGATACTAACATATCAAATAAGATAAAAACAAAAAATGTGCAAACAAGATTATGACATGTTCAATTAATTAGGCCTTTTATTGAGATACAAAAAAAAATAGAAAACTTGAAAACAATCTTTGAAAAAGAGGAATGAAGCCTAAGATAATATTACAATTATGACCTCAATCTTGTAAGAACCTAATCAATCAATTTACATCAATTTCATCATTTTTCTTGAATAATTTGTGCTTCACAACCTTTGCAAAAGAAAATTATATTTAACATTTCAAAATCAGATCCTGATCACTGTTAGCGGATAAGAAGAAGTCTAAGATAGGACTAGAAATAAATATTTGCAAACGAAATTATGATCAAGACTATTAATAACCAAAAGGGATGAAATAAAGGGAGAATCTTCCTTAAATGTTTCCTGATGATGTTTCATCCTCTGCTCAACATATTTATCATGTTAATGTAGCCATCCAAGTAATTCTGAAACTACAATCACATGATCATCGCAAATAAGAAACATGTTGCGGATTATCCCTCAATGAAAGATAGGAATTATTAAAACATCTCTATGTAAGATCAAAAAATTAATTGCAAACTATTTTACATAAGAATCCTTTAGCCAAATTCCAGTTTAATCATATTTTTTAGTTTTAGCAATTCAAAATTACTGAAAAAAGTTTATGGGAAATAAACCTACATGATGTGAGTTAGGAGGGAAAGTGTTCACAACACTACCTTGAATACATGCTTTACTATTAAGAATGTCATTTTTTTTTGAAGTAAGATAACAAGGATTTCGCACAATCAGGGGTAAATACCAAACCACCTTATTATCTTGCAATTGATATTATGAATTATCATAAGTCTTTGAAAGAACATGATATTTAAATTGCATGACATCAAAATGATTTAGCCACATAGAAAAAGTATCAATAATATTAGTGATGTCAAACAATTGTTCATGATAACTAAAAGGAATTTCATCTTTCACATCCGAGATGATGTAAGAATATTGAAAAGATAAATTTTTCTTGTTTAAAAGGTTGACAAGTGAGATATTGAAATAACTTCAAATTCACCATATTATCCTTTTGATTCCAAAACCGTGGATAACTAATAATAGGGTCCTCATTAAAGTATAATATTTAAGGCAAACTCTTGAAAGATCGAGCATGACTATATGCACATTAGAAGCATAAACATATCATGATAAGAATAATAATGATTATTAGAAATGAAGGAGTGAAAGGCTTATGTACAAAGAGTGACTTTAAAAGGAATATATTTTTGATTAATTGGGTTGGTTGTCATTGATGTCAACCCTTGAAGAAAGTCTGGTAGCGAAACACGAAAGTACAAAGGTTTGGGTAATGGACCCAAGTTTGTTTGATGTATAATGGTATGAGTTTTGATATATTTGCAAGTAAGACTATTCTAGATGGATAGTACATGTCATGCCATTTCTGGTGGTATGTGGAACGTCACATAACTCTTCACGATTTGAGAGTTATAGCCTTACGAAGTTGAAGGACCCTCATATTATTGGCTTAAAGCCCCAAAAGGTCAAAGAAGTCAAAGTGCTTGCAAATAAGAAATTATTTAAATAATAAAGTGAAGTGACAAAGTCAAAGAGGATTATTTAAATAATAAAGTGAAGTGACAAAGTCAAAGAGGATTATTTAAATTATAAAATGAAGTGACAAAATCAAAGAGGATTATTTAAATAATAAAGTGAAGTGACAAAGTCAAGGATGATTATTTAAATAATAAAGTGAAGTGACAAAGTCAAGGATGATTATTTAAATAATAAAGTAAATGGAGAACTTTCAAATTATGGAAAGTGGTTATAAGAAGGTTAACCCTAAAATGAAAAAAATGGGTCAAGTGGTGAAGTGACTATTGGATACATGGACAAGTGGCAAATTGGGAAAAGTTGGACATAGGTGACTATGTAGACAAAGTGTCTATGTGGACAAAGTGGCCTAGAAGATGCTTCTAAGGAAGCTACTTGGAGAGTATAAATAAGAGGAAAGGCTGTCTCATTTTAATCACACTTGAGAATATTGAATATCTACAGGTGACTGAGGTAAGCAAAGGATATCTAAGCCGAATTTCAGAGGGAAGGTGAAGTAAACAAGGACAAAATTCAAGGGAGGATAAACTCTTTTGATGATGCTTTCTAAGGTATGTTATTTACAAGTCATCTCACCATTTTCACAATAAATGTTTTTCTAGAATGATTCAGATCGTGAAATTGGGAGGACATTGAGAAAACATATCCAAGTAGTTGTGGTATGAATTTCAACTTGTGGTCGTTGTATTTTTGGAGTTACACTCTGTGGAAAATAAGGTTTGTGGCTAGTCTTGAAACTAGTCTAAAACAAGTGTTTCAGGTAAAAACATCATAATGTCTTCATAAAAGATCCAAATTAAGTAAGAGAAAATGTGTTGGTTAGAGTACATTCTGTAGTATTCTGTGTACAATTTTAAGATCCATACAACAAATATTTTGTGCAGGGCACACTCTACAAATTCGCTCTCTAGAATAAGCCATAATTCAACAAGGTATGCCATTTCTTCTATAAATCCTTTTCTGAGAGGTTCCAAGTAGTGACACCTGGAGGAATTGCATAAAATACAATGAAGAACATTGTGTACTATTTTCAGATCTTTATTCATTATAGGTACATAGTTATGATTATTTCAAGTTAGGGTTGTTAACTAATCCAAAACTAGGACTAAAGTAAAGTTTGATGAAAATGCTAGTCTCTTCTTGTTAAAGTTAAGGAAGGTTTGCAGGTATGTGATCATATACACCAGGTATATTGCGGAGTTTCAAATTAGATTTGTATGATGAAATTGATGAGGGATTTTGGTTGAGGTTGAGGTACAGGTTGGTGCATGGTTGATGCACTTGTTTATGGTACATGTTGATTACAGGTTGAGGTATAGGTTGATGCATGGTTCAGGTTATTGGTACAGGTTTACAACAGTATATCTCACAGTGCTAGTGTGACAGTGGTTTCATCTTTCTAATTCTATGATGGGGCGGTTGGAAAACACAAGGACAAGTGGTTGTAGCCATCTTTCGATTGTAGCCAGAGAACATAGGGGGTTGTAGCCTCCTTATGGTTGTAGCCAGAGAATTAGGGAGTTGGAGCTTCCCTCGGGTTGTTGCCTAAGAAACTATGGGGTTGGATCCTCCTTCTAGTTGCAGCTCGAAAACAAAGGAAGTTGGTGCTTCCAATGAATGTAATTGTTCAAGACATATAAGAAAAATCATTCTATGGTTTTCTCCCACTTTGGGTTTCCACGTAAAAACACTGGTGTACTGTGTATATGTATGATTGTTCATTTGTTCATTGTTTATTTACTTTGCAAATATTGGATGATAATGCTACATTGATATAACACTTGCATTATATGGTTAAAAATGATTAGATTGCTCTATTATTGATTCACGCCCTCTCTCAGTAATCCAACAATTGGTATCAGAGCAGGTTCCTTCAAAAATCAGTTTAACCACAGAAAGGGAGAACATGGAGAGAAAAAACATGTATAAAAATGGAATACCATAGTTTGATGGAAAAAAGTATGCATTTTGGAGCATAAGGATGAAGATATATATATACAGGCACAGTGATTTGAAATTTGGCAATCAATTGTAGATGGATACACAACACCAATAGTTTCGCCAACAAATGACAAAGAAATGAAACTCGGTCAAAATAATTCCAAATCCACAAATTCACTTTTAAATGGTCTTGGAGAATTGGTATTCACCAAAGTTGCACATTGTAAATCTGCTAAAGAGATTTGGGAAAAACTTAGAAATATTTATGAAGGAAATTCAAAAGTCAAAGAAGAAAATATTTAAACTTACAGAGGTCAGTTCGAACAACTAAAGATGAAGGAATATGAGAACATTGCAGCTTAATTTTTACGAGTCGATGAAATAGTAAATGAAATATTGGGATTGAGAGAAGAAATCAAAGTATATGTAATTGTTCAAAAGGTACTAAGATCTCTTCCTATGATATTTGACCCTAATAAATCAGCACTAGAAGAAAGAGCATATCTAAACTCAACAAGCATGGATGAACTACATGAAATCTTCATAGATTATGAAATGATAAATGAACATGAAAATCCAGATATAAAAGAAGTAGCCTTCAAAGCATCCAAAAGGTCAAATCAAAAGGGAAAGCAAAAATAAAAAGAACATAGCAGAAGTAGTGACGTTTCAGAAGATGATGAAGAAGCGACCAACTTTGTCAGAAGATTGAACAAGGGAACTAACGATAGGTATAGAGGTAAGATTCCTTTGATTTTCTTTAATTGTGATGGTATTGTTCATTTTTATAACAAATTTCCTCATAAGAAAAAGAGAAATGATGAAGCTTAATCAAATAGAAAACAAACATATAAAGGAAAAAGAACCACAAAGAAAGTTTTCAAGAAAAACTTATGCAGCAAAGAAGACATCTTATCATCAGATGAAGATGAAGTCAGTGACAGTGAGACAGAAAGAGTTCTATCCATGGAAGTAGAAGACTCTAATAAAGAAGACTCTAAAGAAGAATATGAAGAGGCTGAAGAAGAATATGAAAAGGCATAAGTTGACTATCGAGAAGAATTGTTGTGTGCCATAGAAGTTATCATAAGAGAAAGGAAGAAAATCAAGAAACTACAAGAGGAACTAGACAAGAAAGAAGACACTCAGGAACTAGAACAAATGATCACAAATTTGAGGGTTCAAATTGAAGAAGATAAAAGAATTGAAGAAGCACTCAAAGAACAGCTAGAAATAAGAGACAGGATCATTGGAAATTTGGAAGCATAAATTGTCACATTAATAAAGGATCTTCAAAAGAAAAATATGCACAACAACTGAAAAGTTTTGAGTGACATTATCAACAGTCAAAAACCTCATCATGACAAGTCCAGACTCGGATACAATAAGACATAAAATGGATCAAGATCCAAAACAACAGAACAAGAAACATATCCAAAAATCTATGCAGAAACAATCAAAGGGAATAGGAAGGTCTACAAAGAAAATTATAGGGACACTCCTCCACCAAGAAGATTCATATTTCAGAATCAACGATCGACAAAAACAGATAGGCCTCAAGAAGAAGAAGGATTCATAAGAGTACCTCCTTTAAGAATATCTTCAACTCCCAAGTATCAAACTATCTTTTTTGTTTTATGTTATTCATGTAATAATTTTGGACATAAAGATGTGAATTGCAGAGCTGACAACAGGAACATAAAAAACTTTGAAAGTCATACACAAAAGGTTTATCCAAGAAGGCCTAGTGAAACACAGAGAAGAAGTTACAATAGGTTTGAGTATTTGAGCACTGAAGTGGAATGCTACAAATGTAACAACTTTGGACACATGGCAAAATATTATAGAATGACAGTCCCTCCTAGAGAACCACAACAAAAAAACAACAGTCACAGACATGAAGCTCAGAAAAGGAGATGGATAAGAAAGTAGAATCAATATAGTAATGAAGAATGCACACTCGCTCTACAAGATAAGCAGAAGAAATGTGGTGGGTATGTTGACAGTGGCTGTTCAAAACACATGACAGGTGATATAGATAGGTTTCTTACATTAAGAAAGAAAAAATGTGGATCAGTCTTCTTCGGAAATGACGATTCAGCTAACATCATTGGAAAAGGCACAATCAGAATTGGGAATAAGAATACCAAGGCAGAAAATATTCTAGTAGTAGAAGGTATGAAACATAATATTCTAAGTGTTAATCAAATGTGTGACCAAGGTCATAAATTTACTTTCAATTCACAAAAGTGCAATATAAGAAAAGAAGGTTTAGGAAAATTGATTGCAACCGTTGCGAGAACTTCAAGCAACATATATGTATTAAGTGAAATTGAAAATGAAAAGTGTTTCCTATGAAAGGAAGATGAAAGTTGTATATGGAAAAGAAGAATGAGTCAAATACATTTTGATAACCTTTTCAAAGTCAGCAAAATGGAAGCAGTTAGAGAAATTCCCCATATCACAAAACCAACTAACACTTTATGCAAGTATTGTCAACAAGGAAAGAAAACAAAGACTAGGTTTAAATCAAAAGAATATTCAACAACAAGACCACTAGAAATTGTGCATATTGATCTAGTTGGAGAAGCTACAACAAAGGGTTTAAAATGTTAGAAATACTTTATGTTATTAGTTGATGATTATACAAGAATGACTGCAGTTTGCTTTCTCAGGAATAAGTTAGAATCTTTTGAAAACTTCAAGGTCTATAAGGAAATGGTTGAAAATGAAATGGATTCAAAAATCAAATGCTTGAGATATGATAATGGAGGAGAGTTCACTTCAAAAGAATTTATGGACTACTGCAGCAGGCATGGAATAAAAAGACAATTCTCCATTGCTAGGACACCTCAACAGAATGGAGTTATTGAAATAAAGAATAGGACAATACAGGAAATGGATCGAACAATGCTAATGGATTCCAAATTGATAGATATATTTTGGACACAGGAATTGCATACAAAAGTTCACATTCAAAATAAATTTATGCTCAAAAACAACACTGACAAAAATGCCTACGAGCTATGGAAAGGAGGACTAACAAATGTGAAGCACTTCAAAGTTTTTGGAAGAAAATACTACATCAAAACAAAATATGGAAGAATGGGAAAGTTTGACTCTCGCGTGGAAAAAGGAGTACTTGTTGGTTACTCAAGTACAAGGACAACATACACATGTTACAACCTGAGATTGAAAAAAGTTGTGGAAAGCATCAACATAACAATTGATGAAACAGGTAGACAAGAATTAAAGGAAGAATAAAATGAATCAATGGGATAGATTTACGAAGAAGAAGCAGAAGATGAAGAAGGGGAAGATGAAGAGGATCTGACAGAAGGATAAGAGCGGGTTCATCAAGTGCCTCCAAAGACACCTAGTAGATGAGTTCAGAAGAATCATACTTCAGATGATATTATCGAAAACAAAGATGCAAGTGTTGAGACTAGAAGAATCAATTCACCATAAGAAATGCACCTAGCACTCTCATCTACGATTGAACCAACCCGTTTTGAAGAGGCCAACAAGGATTGATTTTGGAATAACGCCATGGATGAAGAATTGGATCAAATAGAGAAAAATGACGCTTGAGAATTGGTTCCAAGACCAAAGGATAAGAATGTGATCGACACAAAGTGGGTATACATGAAAAAATTGAATGAAGGAACACAACTATTTGGTATGTAAAGGATATGCACAGGTTGAAGGAATCGACTTTGAAGAGACATTTTCCCCATTTTCCATAATGGAAGCAATCCGATTTCTTTTAGCTTATGCATGCTCCAAAAATATTAAAGTGTATCAGATGGACATAAAATCATCTTTTATGAATGGAGAAATTGAACAATTCTACATTGAACGACGAGAAGGATTTCATTTGTCAAAGAACACAAATTATGTGTGTAAATTAAAGAAGGCCTTGTATGGTCTAAAATAGTCTCCTAAAGCATGGTACTCTAGACTGGATAAATATATACAACATGCAAGTTTCATAAAAGGAAGTGCAGACAACAAACTCTACATCAAGGTAACTCAATATAGTATTTTATTAATTGAATTTTATGTTGATGATATTATTTTTGGAAGTACTAATGACAGGTTAAGCCAGAAATTTGCAAAGGACATGTAGAATGAATTTGAAATGTCATTACTTGGAGAACTATCCTTCTTACTGGGTCTTCAGATACGTCAAAGCAACCAAGGAATTTTTATTTCTCAAACCAAGTATATCAGAGAAATGCTAAAGAGGTTCGAAATGGAAGATTGCAAACCAGTTATCACTCCCATGCAAACCAGTTGCAAGTTGAGCAAAGACGATGATTCAAATTCTATAGATCATAGGTAATACAGGTCAATGATTGGTAGCCTAGTTGATCCAGGTGGATATCAGTGGCCACCCACCTTTTTCGACTGGCTCAAAACAATTTTCTGGCAATTTTGGCAATTTACTATTTTTAGCAGGTTTTAACTTCCAGGGCCATTTTGAAGGCCTAAATGAAGGTTTTTTGAGATATAGGTTCCCAATGATAGCCAAAGGCATGATTGATCCCCCAAAATGAATCTCCTCAATGATACCTTTCCAACGAGCTATCATACGCCTAAAACGGAGATCGTATGCAAATGTTACAACCCCAGGAAGTTGATGTACTAACTTACCCAAATGGGGCCCACATGAATTTTGGCGCTTCATCTCCTAGGGTTAGGTTTTTGGATGTCTAGGAATTTTGGCGTTCCTATTTATTGTAAAAAGGCCTCTAGAGCCTCATTGTAATCATCTTATTGCGAATGCAAGTAGCCGTCACATCTCTTCTCAGAGATAAGATGCCACCATTATAGCGAGTTTTTCACTCCGTATTTTTACAGTCTCTGTACATTTATTTCATTAATATAAATCATGTATTACTGTATCTCTATGTTTATGGTTTCATCTCTGATATATTTCTGTTACATTACTGGATATATGTGATATCTATGTGCATTTCTTTATTATATCTTCGCTCTCATTTCGTGCCGAAAATAATCCGGGTCAGTGGTATCAGAGCAGGTTGCTCTTGATCATTTTTCAGTACATGTCCATGACGAGGTCTGAGTATAGAAAGTTGGGTCTCGAGCTTGTCTCTCTTGAGGAAAATCGCTCTCACACACCCAAGAAACCCTCAATGGCGGAAGAAAAGAAAAACGACGGAGTAGACGATCCTATTAGTATGTTGCTTGAGCAAGCTCTCACGCGACAGAGGGACGAAATGATGGAGAATTTTTCCCACATCCTGCAACGAATCCCAATAGCATCAGGTGCATCTTCATCAAGCGGCCACTTTGGAGGCACCTCGCCTTTCAAGGTACAGGTTAATTTTGATATTCCCGTATTTGAAGGTCAAATAGATGCAGATGCCCTAGATAAATGGTTAAATTTGCTAGAAGGTTATCTCTTTGTTCATAATTTTTCCGACAAGGAAAATATCACCTTCGCACTCCTTAAGGCTCTCCCCCATGTCAAACAT
>SNQJ01S0008159.1:38888-65953 GCA_010110895.2 Picea sitchensis
TTCTGGGACTTCAGAAACGTCAAAGCAACCAAGGAATTTTTATTTCTCAAACCAAGTATATCAGAGAAATGCTAAAGAGGTTCGGAATGGAAGATTGCAAACCAGTTATCACTCCCATGAAAACCAGTTGCAAGTTGAGAAAAAATGATGATTCAAAGTATATAGATCATAGGCAATATAGGACAATGATTGGTATCCTAGTATATGTGACAACATCCAGACCATATGTAATGTAGGTATTTGGACAGGTGGCACGATTTCTAGTAACACCAAAGGAATCGCATGTATTAGCAGTGAAGAGGATTTTCAGATATCTCAAAGGAACAAAAGAGTTTGGATTATGGTATACAAAAGGAAAGGATCTATCACTTATTGCCTACATAGATGCAGATTGGGCAGGTTGCATTGATGACCGACGAAGAACCATTGGAGCAATGTTCTACTTGGGTGAGTGTTTAGTATCATGGCTAAGAAAGAAACAACAATCAATATATTTATCTACAGCTGAGGCAGAGTATATTGCAGAAGAAAGATGTTGTATATAGGTTCTATGGATGAAACAAAATTCTGACAGATATACAGGTTGAGTATGATGAACCCATTCCAATCTATTGTGATAATACAAGCACCATCAGTATCTCAAAGAACCCGATGATGCACTCCAAGACGAAGCACATTGAAATATAATATCACTTTCTACGGGAACAGGTTGCAGAAAATAACATCAGAGTTGAATATGTGGGCAAAAAAGAACAAGTGGCAGACATCTTTACAAAACTGCTTCCACGGGAAGCCTTTGAGTATCTTCACCAGAGACTCGGAGTTATTTCTACTCCAAAATAAATGATTTTGAATTCTTATCTTATATGTCTTATATATACACAAGGAAGCACCATAAAGAGGATAGTTCAGGTTGGGAGATCAGACGAGTCAATTAGGGGGAGCAACCCCAAATGGAAAGATACCTTTGCCATTGATGACAAAGGGAGAGATATTTATTAGATGCAGAGGACAAAGGCATGGTTCCAGGCAAAGCGTTGGTCACATAGATACAGGCATGGTTCCAGGGGGAGCATGACTGATATGATTTAGTATTTCATTAAAGTGTTTCCATCAATGTCAAATGGGGAGATTTTTTATTAATTAGGTTGATTGTCATTGATGTCAACCCTTGAAGAAAGTTCGGTACCGAATTCTGGTAGCACAAAGGTTTGGGTAATGGACCCAAGTTTTTTTTTATGTATAATGGTATTATTTTTGATATATTTGTTGGTAATAATATTCTAGATGGATAGTACATGTCATGCCATTTCCGGTGGTATGTGGAACATCACATAACTCCTCACAGTTTGAGAGTTATGGCCTTACAAAGTTGAAGGACCCTCATATGATTGGCTTGAAGCCCTAAAAAGTCAAAGAAGTCAAAGTGCTTGCAAAGAAGAAATTATTTAAATAATAAAGTGAAGTGACAAAGTCAAAGAAAATTATTTGAATAATAAAGTGAAGTGACAAAGTCAAAGAGGATTATTTAAATAATAAAGTGAAGTGACAAAATCAAAGAGGATTATTTAAATAATAAAGTGAAGTGACAAAGTCAAGGATGATTATTTAAATAATAAAGTAAATGGAGAACTTTCTAATTATGGAAAGTGGTTATAAGAAGGTTAAACCTAAAATGAGGAAAATGGGTTAAGTGGTCAAGTGGCTATTGGATACATGGACAAGTGGAAAATTGGGCAATGTTGGACATAGGTGGCTATGTGGACAAAGTGGCCTAAAATATGTTTCTAAGGAAGCTACTTGGAGAGTATAAATAATAGGCAAGGCTCTCTCATTTTAATCACACTTGAGAATATTGAATATCTACAGGTGATTGAGGTAACCAAAGGACATCTAAGCCAAATTTCAGAGGGAAGGTGAAGTAAAGAACACCAGAATTCAAGGGAGGATAAATTCTTTTGATGATGCTTTCTAAGGTATGTTATTTACAAGTCATCTCACCATTTTTGCAATAACGTTTTTTCTAGAATGATTTAGACTATGAAATTGGGAGGACATTGAGAAAACATATCCAAGTAGCTGTGGTACGAATTTCATCTTGTCGTTCGTTGTATTTTTGGAGTTACACTCCATGGAAAACAGGGTTTGTGGCTAGTCCTGAAACTAGTCTAAAACATGTGTTTTGGGTAAAAACGTCATAACTTCTTCATAATAGATCCAAATTCACTAAGACCAAATATATTGGTTAGAGTACAAATTTTAGTATTATGTGTACAATTTTCAGATCCATACAACAAACATTTCATGTGGGGCATGCTCTACAAGTTTGCTCTTTAGAATAAGGCATAATTCAACAAGGTATGCCATTTTTTCTACAAATCATTTTCTGAGAGGTTCCAAGTAGTGACACCTAGATGAATTGCATAAAACACACTGAAGAACACTATGTACTATTTTCAGATATTTATTCATTACAGGTACATAGTTATGATTATTTCAAGTTAGGGTTGTTGACTAATCCAAAACTAGTCATGTGAGACTATAGTAAAGTTTGATGAACATGATAGTCTCTTTTTGTTAAAGTTAATGAAGTTTTGTAGGTATGTCATCATATAAAACATGTCTATTATAGAGTTACAAATCAGATTTGGATGATGAAATTGATGAGGGATTTTGGTTGAGGTTGAGGTACAGGTTGGTGCATGGTTGATGCACTTGTTTATGGTACATGTTGATTACAAGTTGAGGTACAGGTTGATGCATGGTTGATGCATGGTTTAGGTTATTGGTACAGGTTGTTTGGTGTAGGTTGATTGGTACACGTTTACAATAGTATATCTCACAGTAATAGTGTGACAGTGGTTCCATCTTTCTACTTTTACGACAGGGCGATTGGACAGGGCAAGGACAAGTGGTTGTAGCCACCTTCTGGTTGTGTCCAAAGAACATAGGGGGTTGTAGCCTCCTTTTGGTTGTAGCCAGAGAATTGGGGAGTTGGAGCTTCCCTCAGGTTGTAGCTTGAGAAACTAGGGGGTTATATCCTCCTTCCAGATGCAGCTGGAAAACAAAGGAAGTTGGCGCTTCCAATGAATTTAAGTCTTCAAGACATATAATAAAAAGCATTATGTGGTTTTCTACCACTTTGGGTTTCCACGTAAAAACACTAGTGTACTGTGTATGTGTATGATTGTTAATTTGTTCATTGTTTATTTACTCGACAAATATTGGATGATAATTCTACATTGATATAACACTTGCATTATATGGTTAAAAAGGATTAGATTTCTCTNTCAGTAATCCAACATATATTATGCCTAAATCATAATCAATTATAAATTGATCATTTTAGAAACTTTGATTTTAGGAGATATATTATCGTCACCCACGTTATGGAAATCAATTCTACCTTCTCCTAAGCAATATGTAAAATATATGATACCATGCATATCTACAATAACTTCTTTTGCTAATTGAATAGTGGTTTCCTCATGTTCTTTTAAGACATTAGAACTCATATGGTTATCTATATCAGGTTCATGTTTATAAGTAGTCAAAAACATGAAAGGCATGTCATCAAAATTTTCAAAGAAAAAATGTTCGTGAAGCCTCTTGATATATCAATCAGAAAATTGATCCAAAAGTGAGAGGTTCCTCTTCATTTCCCTACAGTTAAACAAAAAGAATATTTTTGTGAAATACAATGTTGGTCACAAAAGGAAAATTCTTCCTCATTTCGAGAAGTGGGAAAGTGATATCTTTATTTTGTCCTCCAGTGGAGATTCTTGTTTATCCTTTGATAAAAAATGAAAATACTTGGATATGACCACTTCTTAATCTTGGATTGTGTTATCATAAATATGAAGAAATTCATTTTTTTCTTCTTCCATGGGATATTTCCAAAAGATTGGAACTTAGGTTGTTTGCAAAAAATATCACTTGTTTATCAACAAAAAAAGTAGGTTAAGGAATATAAAGATCTTCTATGAGACTATAAATATTATTTGAATTACATCAACATGATATCATCTTATCATTGACTAACTAATCCTCCTTAATCGAAAAAAACTTTTAGATGTAAGAAATGTTAAAATTTATCAACTAAATAAAAACCCTTAAAAAATAAACATGAATTTGGATAGGAAATCCCTAGTGGATCCATCTTGAAGATTCTACAATTCATCACATAACTCGTCATAGGAATATTTGTGAAAATAATTAAAAATGGATTCGTATTGTTTCCAACTGTGAATAGAGTTCACAGGAAATGATAAAATATGCATAATAATAACAAGATGAAGAAAAAGTCTCAGTATCCAACTCTTAATGTATTAACACAAATGTTACATGTTTATAGTACAATGGGTGATTCCACCTCATAGAGAGATTTTCTCTAGATCCTAAAATCATGCATGATGACTAGGCTAGGAAATCTTAACTAACACATTAGTCATCCCTTGAGGATATATTACTAATATCCTAAATGAATAATACAAATATAGGTGAAAATTAGACTTAGTGATTGGTAAGGTAAGCCATAGGATAGCATTCCCCCCCTTAATCAAAAGTCTGATCAATAATACCAGTAATTAAGAAAAAACTGGTATCAATTCCAAGTCTTCATACTGAAACTCCTGAGTTGAGCCTCAATGAAGAACTGCCTAAAAACCTGCCAATCTGGATGTTGAATGGTTCATCTGAAATGAACTAGAAGAGAGTTGATATATGGAAGTAAACAACTACAATATCTAAACATTCCCTTATTGCTTGAGAATTTGATCATTTTGCCAAGTATTTGAGCTAGAAGAATCTAATGTCTTCTACTAATTGGTGAACATGTAGTATCACCACTCCACTATCAATGTATCACTGAAGTTCTCTTTGAATTTGTGGTTTGGAATAACCACTAACCAATTGATACCATGTATATAATGGTTTTTGGATTACCACTAACCAATTTTGACCATGGATGATTTTAGGGGCTAAATTTCACTCATGTGCTAATTTTTCATGTTTTTTCCAAAAACGAGATTCGCTATTTTAAAATTGATTCACCCAAATTCTATAGGATAAAATTATTTTACCTTAAAAATCGCTAAAATTTTATAAAAACTATATAAAATCCTTAGAAATTTGAATATTTTTACAAATATATTGCCAAAGATTTATAGTTGGCATATGAAGGATTAGTAAGATTCACCAAGGTTTCTACATTTTAAAATAAATTTGCATCCTTAAAATCATCCTTGATTTTGACACTTTTAGGTATCCAACAACATCCCAATCATCTGTGTATGATTCAATTGCAATTCATTGAGCTGTAATCCTGCTAAAGTCTACCATCTACAGACTCCAATCCCTCATATGGAAAATTCCATGCTCATCTGGCATATTTTTTGTTGAAACTTTCATTTTGACAACCATCTTCAATTCCATCATCAATTCCCCCCTTTGTCAGCCAAAAGGAGAGACCACAAGTGGTTTTATGAAGCATCATCATTTGATTTTTGAACTCCCCCCTTAAGGTAAAGAAGATTTGCATCATTGTAATCCCCCCTTTGGGCTCAAGAGAGTACCATACTTGTTCCATTTGTGTACAACATGAAGTGGGAATGTGGAAAAAAATGCATGTTATCTCATCCCATGAGGGCCATGCTTGAAAGATATGCCATAAGGAGACCACTTATGTGTGGTAAAAAAATGTTATATGTGTTGTAAGATTGGTCTTTACTCGAGATTGAATTCAACGGTAAGACTTATATAATCATTTGGTTGTTGATGATGACTACCAAGGATCAATCCACTCATAGTGAATCTTCAATCTTGCAGGTTTCTTTAGTCCTGAACATCTATCTGAAGAATGATTATGCTTGCCACAATACTAGCAAGGATGGAGATCAAAACACTGATTCTCCATTTGACCAACTCAATTACAATGTTGGCACTTTGAATTCTGATGTTGAATTTGAATAGGTGAAGTTGAAACTTATTGAAGGAATCCAACACTTTGGAATTGGATTGGTTTGGAATAATCAGTAATATGAAAGGTAATTTCCTTGTTATACCGAAGTCATGTTCTATTGTTGTTGTAGATGATTTATTCCCAAGGTCTGATGATTGGCTCGGAAATAGCATTATGAAGTTGTTGCTTTGAAATCTGTGGAAGTGGATTTACTGTATGTTGTTGCATCATTCAAAGATTTTCTTCACTGAACTCAAAACATAAATTTTGAAATGTAGATTCATGAATATATTCATCTTAGTCTGCATCTGGAGTTGTCTTACTGAGTTTTTATTGCACTGATTTTTTAACATAATCATTGTCATCATCATCATCATCATTATAGAGAGGGTTATGCTGAACAAAAACTAATTCATAATGCTTCACTGGTTGTTGATTTTTGAGATCTATCAACTCATCATTCAATATCTTGGATTGTGCTTGAAGAAGTTTAACTTTAGCTTCTGTCACTTGCAAATAAGTTAGTATTGATTGAAGAGTTTCTTTGTTCACTATCATTATTTTTCCTTCAGTGGTGTTTATTAGAGTGTTCAAAAATTCTAATAATTCAAGACTTCGATCCATTTCAAAACACTAAATGAGGTCTCCTTGTGACGTAGGGCCCCTACCTTGGCAGGGTCTATTGACCTCCCAGTCAATGGATCTTCTTCTTCCCGCGAGCTGGAGAATCTCTTCGGGTCCCTACAGGGACCTCTACAAAACAACCCACAAGTCCTCGTGAACTTCATCCGTGTGAACTAGCACTGATCTGAAAATAGGGGGTTGTCTTGTTTTGTTATGCAACCACCCTCTACTCCATTAAAATAAACTTCAGGCTTCTTTTATGTGTCAAGTTTAGGATTTTTTTATGTGTGTATGTGTGAGGTTCTTTAAAGGTTTAATATGTTGTTTAAAAAAATACCACAACAACATAAATTGCATCAAATAATAACCAGCAAACACTCACAACAATAACAACATGATAAAGGAGTTCACCCCCAACTGGGCTACATCTCCTTGAGCCTCCATCAATGGACTAGGCTCTATGGGATTAGTTTGTCAAATATTCTTTTACAAGATTCTTATCAACTCCAATGGATTTACTCATTGTAACATTGGGTTCAGAATACATAAAAACCCCCAAAATGACTAATAGAACTATGAAAACGGACCATGGCTCATCCATGCATGACCTCTTCTACATGTGGCCTTGAGCTTCCCTGAGATTCCTTGTGGAAAAACCACCTGTAAAAGTCCTCAAATTCCTCTGAAACCTATCCAAATGTGTTCAGAGAATAACAATTAGTCAAAAATGACTATTCATTCATAGAAAATAGACTTGGGCTCATCTGAGCATGGCCTCCTTCAACAGTGGCCCTAAGCTCCCTAGAGCTCCCTGAAACTTCAATGGTGTAAAAACTATAATATAAGTCTCCAAATACCTTTGAAAACAGTTCCAATAGATTATGAACATCCAAAAACCCCTAGCTGGGCTTTTTCGGCACCTCATTTGGCCAAAAGATGAAAAAGTTAGGCCTCTTGCCATTTTCCTCCTTCAAGCTTGTTGTCTCTAGTTCGCCAATTCACACCTCTTGTGTGAGTAACCTGGCTTCTGGGCGTTTCCCGTGCCTAAAACCAGCACACATGTGCATGCCCACAAAACGCACCAAATTTTTTCACCGTTAGCGAACTAATCCCTCGAATCACGAAGGTGTTTGGCGCATGGGGGCCATGTGGCCACGTCCCAATGCTAATTTAGGTTTGATTGCTAGATTCACTGAGGTTGTGACATGTGGTGAAGCATGTGGGTGTTGGTCATTTAAAAAATTCCCTTTCAAAGCTGTGGAATCGGGTCATATGGATAGGCACATGTGAACGGGGGATAGGGCTAAGCCCCAGCCTGAACCCCACACGACTTACACCAAAGTTCAATTTTAAATATATATTAATACATATATATGATAAGAAACACCATGTGGTCCACCAGTTTGGCGGATTTTTCCAAGAGTTTGCCCATATTATTGGAGGTCTGAGTTTCAATCCCCATGGACTCCATAAAACTTTTACCATAAGTCAAAACATGGTGCCATGTGGCAACCCATGTCTGGGCCATGTGGCACCACCCGATTGGCCTATAAAATGCCACGTGTCCAACAATGATTCACCCTTGTGTCCTGCCAATTAAATTCTTGCCAACTCAGCACTTGCTACGTCAACATCTGATATGTCATCACTACCACATGTGAGTTACGGCCCTGCCACATCATCACCTGTATGGATTGTACAGTCAGCATTGTTTTTGTTTGTTTGTAAAATCGAACAAAATGCAATATCTTACTCATCTGATGTCCATTTGACCCCGTTCAAAGTGCGTTGGGTTTCGTGACGACAAGGCCTAAACACCTGTTGTTTTTGAAGAGATTCTGAGCACTTTCATTTTTGGGCTAAAATTTGACCCCTGGTCTAGATTCTGATCACGCTTTCCCACTGAAAGGATTTTGGACCCACAAAAGTTGATGATTATCTGCTCGAGCTTCAATACTCTTCTTCTTCCAAGTTCTATCAACTGATTCTACTTGAAAAAGTCTTTTTGGCAATCACCTGGGTACCTTGACATGCCTTGCACTGCAACTGGCTATATCCGTCAACCATTATTCTTTGGTTGTTGCTGACCCACTATTCTCTTTGTGCTTGGAAAGCTAACAACCTTCCCACTAAGAATCAAGTCCCTCTTGTGAATTCTTTGGCGTCAACACAATCCACTCTACAATGGCTACAAAATTCTTTCCTACGACATCTTGTCACAAACCAAGAAAACCATCAATCTTCAAAATAAACTTGATACAAGACTGAAAATCATGCCAACAAAGTCTTTTTTCTCTTCAAGAAAATGGTCGCATATTGTACTTGATCATAGTACATGGCATTTTACTGCATCTTGGTGTACTCAAAATCGACTTACAAGCCGACAAACACCATTGACTAAACATAAGTCGAAATACATGATCAACACAACATAGTCATCAAGACAACATTGACACAAGTCGAGACTCATTTGAAACACATCAACATTCCAAAATTCAACATTCATGATACAAAACCATGTCACAATCATGAGTCACTCATAATGAACTATCACAAAGTTCACTGTTTACACATACAGAATCACATGCATGTGCATAGCTCTTCAACTCTCTTTCAAGTACAAACATAAGTACTTAAACCCAAAAACATGTGGGTACATAAGAGCTGAAATGAAAAGCTAAATGGTTGCAATAAGTGAGTATCATACCCATCTTTTACATCCTCCTAGCGAAGTTGTGCAACAAAAAGAATGCCTTCAAAAGAATGCATTCACATGCAAACTTGCATCTTACAAGTTATGATAAGCTGCTACAACTTGTCATGCTTTCAACAAAAATGAATACATAAGGCTGAAATGTGCATCTACAACAGAAAAATACAAGCCTTACTTGTTTAAGAAATCTAACCATTTCTTACCAGGCCAACTCAATGGTGACTTTTCTTGCTGAAAATCCTCTTCTTGTGAATCATCTTGACTCACATCAATGATGGAATCTCCTCTTCCATTCTTGCCAGTCTCTTTATCCAGCTACTTCTCGTGATGTGGATGAGTTGTTGGATGTAATGTCCAACATTGGTCAATGAGATGACCTCTCTTCTGGAAATGAGTGCAAATCTTTTGCATCCTCTTTTCAAGTTGCCTTTGCTTGGAAATTTTCCTGAATGTGGTCAATCTTTTCCAACATCTTGAAACATGATGGTGATATAAACCACAATATGTACATGGGATTTTTCTGCCATTTTTACATGCAAATTTACCATGCTTAACATAATCAAAAGAAACCGAATTATAGGCAGAAATATACCTTGAACATTCACCTTTATCGCCTTCTTGAGGAGGTGAATTTCAAGAGTTACCATCTCTCTTTTGAAGACCAAAAAAAATGTTCTTGTCCTCATGGTTGTCACAACTCTCTTGTTTCAAACATTTGCATTCATCTTGAACACATACTTTGCATGTTTGAGGGATTGAACTTACAACAAAATTTCTTGAACATTCACCTTTATCGCCTTCTTGGAGGTGAATTTGAAGAGTTACCAGCTCTCCTTTGAAGACCAACAAAAATTTTCTTGTCCTCATGGCTGTCACAACTCTCTTGTTTCATACATTTGCATTCATCTTGAACACAAACTTTGCATGCTTGAGGGATTGAACTTGCAACAAAAGTTGTTCTTGGAACTTTTCCCCTTGTCTCCTCAACTTTGGAATTTGCTCCATCTTTCTGTTCATATCCAAGACCCCTATACTTGGGCCTCTCCTCAACAAAAATAGGCTCAATAATGCCTTTTGCATGCTTGCCTAACCCTCTACCTTCATAGCCCATTTTTAACAATAACTTGGACCCTATTCCTCTAGTGTGATTTTCAAAAACACCAAAGCATTCATCTTGAGAGGAATTTGAAGAAAAAACAACATTAAATACCTCATGTTCATGCATGTACTTGGAAAGGGTTTCCTTTGCCTCATGGATTTGAGTCTCCATCTCATGAAACTTTTCAAGAAGTTGGTGCTTCTCCTCATTCATGGCCATCAACTTCTCTTGAAGGACAATGCTCTCCTTTCTATATTACCACATCTCTTGCACCACATCTCTCATGGTTAGAAACTCCTCCAACATCTCTTTGTCAAATAACTTGGCTAATGAAGATGTATGAGAACTCTTACTATTTGAAGCTTCGTCCATCTTTGCAAGATATCAAACTTCAACATAAAACTTGCACAATAATACCAATAGATAAATCTCTAGCTATCAATGGCAATCACATGAGAAAAACTATGCTCTGATACCACCTGATCTGAAAATAGGGGGCTGGCTTGTTTTTCTATGCAGGCACCCTCTACTCCATTAAAATAAACTTCAGGACCTTGCTCAATGTCTTAGTTGTGCACGAGAAATTATGTGTCAAGTTTAGGCTTCTTTTATGTGTGTATGTGTGAGGTTCTTTAAAGGTTGAATATGTTGTTTAAACAAACACCACAACAACATAACTTGCAGCAAATAATAACCAAAAAATACTCACAACAATAACAACATGATAAAGGAGTTCACCCCCAACTGGGCTACATCTCCTTGAGCCTCCATCAATGGACTAGGTTCTCTAGGATTAGTTTGTAAAATATTATTTTACAATATTCTGCTCAACTCCAATGGATTTACTGACTGTACCATTTTGTTTAGAATACATAAAAACCCCAAAAATGACTAATAGAACTCTGAAAACGGACCATGGCTCATCCATGCATGACCTCTTCTACATGTGGCCTTGAGCTTCCATGAGATTCCTTGTGGAAAAAACACCTGTAAAAGTCCTCAAATGCCTCTAAAACCTGTCCCAATGTGTTCAGAGCATAAAAATTAGTGAAAAATGACTATTCAGTCACAAAAAATAGACTTGGGATCATCTGAGCATGGCCTCCTTCAACAGTGGCCCTAAGCTCCCTAGAGCTCCTTGAAACTTCAATGGTGTAAAAACTGCAATAGAAGTCTCGAAATTCCTTTGAAAATAGTGCCAATGGATTTAGAACATCCAAAAACCCCTAGCTGGGCTTTTTCAGCACCTCATTTGGCCAAAAGATGAATAAGTTAGGCCTCCTGTCATTTTCCTCCTTCAAGCTTGTTGTCTCTTGTTCGCCAATTCACACCTCCTGTGTGAGTAATCTGGATTCTAGGCATTTCCCATGCCTAAACCCAGCACATGTATGCATGCCCACAAAATGTGCCAAATTGTCGCACCGTTAGTGAACTAAGCCCTTGAATCACGGAGGTGTTAGGCACATGGGGGGCATGTGGCCATGTCCCAGCGCTAATTTAGGGCTCAATTGCTAGATTCGCTGAGGTCATGACATGTGGCAGAGTGCGTGGGTGTTGGCCGTTTAAAAAATTCCCACACAAAGATGTGGAATTGGGTCATATGGATAGGCACACGTGAATGGGGGCTAGGGCTAAGCTTCAACCCGGACCCCACGCGACTTACACCAAAGTTCAATTTTAAATATATATTAATACATATATATAATAAGAAACACCATGTGGTCTACCGGTTGGGTGGCCTTTGCCAAGAATTTTCCCATATGCTTGGAGGTCTGAGGTTCGATCCCCAGAGACTCCATAAAACTTTTACCATAAGTCAAAACATGGTGCCACGTGGCAGCCCATGTCTAGGCCATGTGGCACCACCCAATTGGCCTATAAAATGCCACGTGTCCAACAATGATTCACCCTTGTGTCCTGCCAATTAAATGCTTTCCAACTCAACTTCAACACTTTCCATGTCATCATTTGACACATTAGCACTTCCATGTGTGAATGCGACCTTGCCACGTCATCGCACAATACCGGTATTGCAATCAACATTTTTTGGCAAATCGGGAACAAAATGCGATATCTCGTTTTTTTTTTTTTTGGCAAATCGAACAAAATGCGATATCTCACTCATTCGATGTTTGTTTGATCTTGTTCGAAGTGCGTTGGGTTCATGATGACGAGGAATATGGACTTGTTTGTTTTGAATTGATTTTGAGCACTTTCATTTTTTTGTCTAAAATTTGACCCCTGGTCCAAATTCTGATCAAGCACCAGGCACAAAGTTTTCTCCACATGACCACTAGCTGTGACCACACGCTAACCCCAAAAAGGCGCTTCAAAACTTCAGGAATTCGGGTGTTCTTCTGCGAGTCACCCCGATTCTTCTTATCCCCGAACTTCGAACTAGAGCTTAGCGATCACTATCTCTTTACCCTATTCTCCACCGATGTGACCTCCAGCTATGTCCTTGGGCCCATCTTCCGAGCACTACGGGACTTCGTGTATTGGGAACTTGCGAAGTAGATCTTGTCCATTCGCTCGAGGTCCAAACTACCAACTTCACTTACCTCAAATCAATGGTCTAAGACTCCCATGATTCAACGATCCATATCCTCATTTCGCGAATCGAAACTCCACGGTTCACGACTTTGGAAGTTGACTTCCTTCTCCCTTTTGGCTCCTGATTATCGATTTGTCCTTCCCATGAAAGGAATCAATGGCTCGATATTTCCTTAGATCGACGACTTACTATCTCTCTTGATATTTCGAGTGTTGAATGACTCTCGAACCATATCCTCCTCACGGATCTACTAGATCCAACTACCTACAAATATTGATGCTTCTCCTTCCGAGGATTTCTACCATCCATCCAGGCTCTCAATGGCTCCTAGCCAAATAACTCGGCATCAACCCTTCTGATATTTCTTCCACGAGGTGACTTCAACCCTCATTCTTCCTTCAAACTCTTCCACATCTCTATCGTTCCTGAGATTGAATTCTTGCTGCAAATTCTGGGATTCTAAAGAATCTTGCACCCACTCCTTGTGGCCTTCACGAAAATATCTGATTATCTGACAAATCCAACTCTGCGCACTCTTTGATACAGAAGTTCTTCAACCACTCACCTGGGTTGGAAAATTCTAAGACTCTCCTCACCTGCGCACACCTTGCATGGCTCTATGCTATACTTTCACTCCTACTGATATAAGATCAACGATATCTCTCTTGATCTTTCTGGGCTAAACCTAAGAAACCTGTCAGCGCACTCCTTGCGGAATTTTGCTGCACTCCTTGTAGGAATTCTCAGGAAGAGAAACAATTGAAACTTGTACTCTTCTCACGGACTTCATACATTCAACATGAAATCACATACACACACAACATTGAAACAAATGCATAACAAAGAATATAAGGAAGTTGGAAACATACCATTCAATAGATACACACAACAACCATAGTACACCATGAAATTGGATCAAAGCCTTCTTATATTAATTCAAGTACTTTTGTACATGGTCTAAATAAGAACAACTATCTTAGCATACGACTTCTAGAATCCTTGTTCTTCTCTACTCCTCTATTCTCTCTTTCTCTACTACTACCCTCTTGCTCTCTAGAATTATAATGATAATGAATAACACAATATATACGAGGGAGTCTTCTTGAGTTTTCCCTCCTACTCTAAGCCATCTTATCGAATTAAATACTACCATATACTTTACATTTATTACAATAAATGTCCACAACCAACAGATGAGAGAAAGGCTTGAAATCTGTATTACAATTCCTCAAAACATTAAAAGCAAATACATCCTTCCAGCTATTACATAAATGGTTCTTCTTTTGAAATTCAAAAATGTCTTCAAAATGCGCGCTGGCATATCCAGTTGTCCTCCACTCGCGCTTTGTTGTTGATGCTCCTGCATCACCTTGTGCAAGTAGATCCTGATTACAATTTGACTCAACAAATTAAGGCTTACTTGAAACTCGCTTACTTGAATCGATCGCTTGAACTTTCATGCTCACTTGAAATTATCACACTCATTTGAATTTGTCTCGAGCGAGATGAGGGTGTTGTATACCACCGAAAATGCACCCAAACTTTGATGTTTACAATGATTTGAGTTTTAACCATTGAACCTATAGACTCATGAATAGAATGATACAAGCAAGTTGTGGTTGTCGGGTTCAACCGAGAATGCACCCAAAAATTACAATTCAACTCAATTTAAGTTTGATTTAACTCTTACAAATAAATTGTTGTAAGTAGAAAATGATCTTCAATTTTGAATGCTTCATTAACTTGATTTTCCTATTGCTTGATATAGAATCGTTTGTTCTAAAGTTGAATTGATATTCAAATTAGAATTCATTGTCAATGCTTTGAGACCTTGATTATGATCTTGATGTGTGCAATGTTGATGTGATTGCTAATTTGATATCTTCATTGTTTCTTTCTTACTTGTTCTTCAATGTATGTGCTTCATTGGAATTAATTGTGTGCTGACATTAACTTATTGTGGATTTCATGTGTGTATAGTTGTTCAATAAATTGTAAGTGTAGTGTCAAAACTAGACACAAAATACTATGAAAACATTCAAGGAATCATTCACCATCACACACAAGTACAAGTGTCCTTAGACCCCCTTATTCCATTTCGGGGTGGTCTAAGACAAGTAGCGAAATAAAATGTTGATCTTATTATGATATTCTTCTTACAATGAAAATGGCGAGATATAAAGCCAAAGTTTTTCCTCCAAATATCACCAACCTCCTTTACCAACCTCTTTTTACAAAAACAATAGTGCTCATAAAAAATTACAAGCATGCCACCTTTTAAAAAGTCATCAATCCATCAATCCTTATATCTCCTCCTTTATAAAAAGGGCACAAATTGTCTCAAAAAAGAGCATGAATATGTTCTTTCTTCGATTTCTAAAAAGGACACTTTTGACTTTTCTTTTATACCCCACAATCTTCTTTTTTTTAAGGGCATAAACCATATAAATTCCCCAAAATAAGTTTACCACTTTTCCGTTGTATTAATTACTTTTACACAAAAGTAATAAAATATGACTTAAAGTTATAATATGCCATTATAACCGTGCATAGAGAATTTGGATAAAGAGTGAATTCTTTAATACCTATCATGGGTCTTTTTCAATGGAGGCTGGCTGGGGGCGTACGCCTTGGGTGCAATGAGTTTCCAGTTGTACGTAGTGATGCTTGGTTGTGGTCTACAATGGTGCTCGGTTTCACTAAATATTTACATGATTTCCTTCTTCAAGTCGATTTCCTACCTCATCTATTAATTCTTGCCAAAGTATAGAGCTACATAAACGATGAGGAAATTGTTTCCTTTATTGCACTCTCACTGGTGTACTCTTTACCATTGGCTATCGGGTTGAGAAACTTCTTTTCTATGCACACAATATTGAAAGAGATGCATTTAATAACCAGCATCGGTGGTGGAATATTGCTTTAACATGGATTGGTGCTTCAGATACATAACCAGATCACAAAAAAAAATTCACAGATCTCTAATTTTCAGGAATGATCAAATCATCACCTAACGCTGAATGCAAATTCTACACTTCTCATAAACACAATGTATCAAAGAAAATTGCAGATTAATTGGAGACTATCTTTGTAACATCCCACTCTTGCGCACACTGAGCGAGATTATTCTTTGAGGACACTTGCTTGCAAGTGATTCAGATTATTATACTATTGGTCATTTGATTATGATTATGAGGCATTTATGGATATGGTGATAGTTTATTTTGTTGTATTGACATAGACATGTGCTATTGATTGGGTTCTCCTGAGTGTGCAGGACTTTGGACATCGAGGACGCAGAGGCATCAATGAAACCCAATGGACTTTGGATCGAGTCAGGGAGTGGACTATTGGGTTTTTATTATTGTTGATATTACATATGCACATCTGAGTAGATGTTATAGTGATTGATTGTATTTATGACATGATTCATTGATGATGTAGGCTGACGATAGCTTGTCGATCGGACTCACATGTGGATTAAAGGGGTCACACACGACAACCAAAGACGTTGAGGGAGAGGTGTGGATAGCATCCCTACCACAACCTACTATCACTCCCACCGTGGCTCAAACTGTAGGTTAATGATTACCTAGTTCGAGAATACCTGTGATGTCATGAGGGCATACTCCCATAGTTGCTCATGATTATTCTAAGGGGCGTGCAATAAGGCAGGGTCCTTATTCCTTAGAGGCCCATAGTCTCCCACAATATCACCTGGTGGAGTATTAACTCCAGGGGTTTTTGATGTCTACCAAGTCAATCAAGAGGCAAGTGGCACCCTTGGAGCATGTAGTGCATCCTGAAGAGCACATCATGCAAGGGAAAAAGAATGAGGCGAGTGGAACCCTTGGAGTACCTAGTGCGTCTTGAAGGGGATGTCATGTTGTTAAATAATAAGTGAATAATCCTAGATGGCCTTAGAACTAATAATGTGACAAGAAACATTTAAAAACAATTTCCCCAATTAAATGTTGCCCAGCCTAGGAAAATAAAATCTAGGTCTAAGTGATACTTGCGGAAAGAAAAATAAATAAAATAATAATAATAATAATAATAATAATAATAATAATAATAATCATCATCATCATTAAACATGTGACGAGAAGGGAGTAAGAAATTCAATTAATTTAAAAAAAAAATCAAATTACTTTGGGGGATTAAATTTTTAAAGGGAAATGATTGTTTTGTTATATGCTAATTAAAAATTTATTAATTAAAAAGGTAAAGGGGAAAAAGATAATTTTCTACACTTACTAATTCAAGTTTTAGATCAAATGGGAAAAGAGGCAAACTTAAGAAAATAAGGAAACTAAGGGAAAAAGGGGAAACATAAATAAAAATGGAAACATAAGGAAAAATCAGAATGACCAACTTAGTAAGGAACCTTGCCTTTAAGAACTTTCTAAATTGAACTCAACTAGGAATTTACTAAGGGCGTAAGTCATTAAATTGTGTAAGGAAATATGGGGACACCTAGGAGCGATTCTAGGAATTATTTCAGGTGGGTAAGATAAATAGGAGTAATTAAATAATTAATGAAATTAATTTCTGGTGCAACGAACGGGATGGGTGACATGTGTACGTGGATGATTTTTCTTAATTAAATTATCAAACAATAAATTAAATGGGAATTTGGCAAAGAAGTGACTTATAAATTCTATATAAAGGAGGGAGGAGGAGAAGGATGGATCTCCTCGTTTATGCATAACGTTACGCTGCAGAATTTTAGACTTGACTTACTTATCTTGTGAGAGTTGGCATACCTAGCTCGGTGAGGAGTGGAAGCTCAGCCTTGTGAGGCAAGCTGGGAGCTAGTTGTTCTTTGTTTTATAGTGCGTGGCCCATTTGCGGCTCAGGGGGCTAAGGGGGAAGAAGAATACCCCTAGCGTTTGCTGGGAGGTACCGATGAAGTCTCATCAGTCTAAAAGCGGGAGCTGCACGGAGCACGCGGGACGACTCGGAGCTGTCACCTTGGGCTATGGTACGCTTAATTTTATTTGACATGGTAGATTATTATGACCTTACGCTTTCATTTCTGTACTTTTAACTGTGTAAAGAAGGTGTTTGAATTAGCATTTTAATTAAGAACTTAATTTCCCCATAGCCTTAAGCTCGTTGCTTGACTTGATTCCCTTGGCATTTGATCCCTGAATGTTGTGACTGTCCTATTGGTTTTATTTATTTGTTATGAAGAGTTGTGTTTTTTTTTTATTACTTCGTCCTCATCCCTAGTTCATCATTCCACGCCTGAGCAGTCAGCCAAGAGTCGGATCGACGATCATCACTTCGGTGTTAATATACCTATAGATCCTAATGCCCTGATTTTTTATGTGTGGATGATGAACGAAGGATTTTTTCCCTATCGTCTACCCCTATCGATTGTTCTTTTCTAATTGAGGGTCTTTGCGCCTTCTTGCATTGAGTAATTCTTCCATTATTATCAATACTATCCGCAAACCACTGAATACCCCTGCATTTTTAACTCTGCGTCCCCTAATTTTTCACTCTTCTTTTTACCATTCTATAGTCAGCATCTTACCCCCTCTTTGGACTTCGACCTTTCCATGCTTTAGACTATGATCTTACCCTTCTAGACTGCAAATTTTATTTCACGTTGTTAGCATTATCAATTATCATTTTTGTCGGCATTTTCTGTGGGTTTTATATCTGCATTGTATTTTATGGCAGCATTATCAGTTTTTGACAGTATTTTCAGCAACCCATTTAATGGCTTCTTTTTTATCCAACAGACACATAAACTTAAGACCCATAGCAAATTAATAAATGGGTATGATAGTGGAAATTTTATTGATAAAAGGTAGAGATTGGGTATGACATAGCGATTTAATGGATGCATTTGGGTAGCATTTTTCTCTATGTTTGAATAACGATTCATGCAATTATTTAAGGTAAAGATTTGAGTTATCTATCTGTTAGCGAACTGAAACATAGAATAGCAATGGAAGTGCAATTTCTAGACATAGATCTTATTGAGACAACAAATTTAAGAATGACTGTGTAAGTGTTAACTAAGTTGATGATTGTGAATATGCAACTAAGGGACAACAATTTTGTTTGGTGACTGGTCATTAATAATAGTAGTAATCATGATGGTTAGGATCTGAACCAACAACCTATGTGTAAATAAGGTGGAGTGAATGCAAAGTTTCACATGATGGAGGAAGTAATTAATGATGAAAGATAAGGTTATTCTTAGGGTAGGAATTTCCCAGTGAGAATGCTTATAAGTTATTAAGAATTGGATGGAGTTCGAGGGAATTTCATTTAACATAAAAGATTTATACTCCAGGGTTTAGAGCAAGACCAAGACATAGACCTAGCCAATATCATAATTATCACTAATTATTTCCATAAGGGGAGTTTCTTACCATAACCTTTTACTATTATTTTAGAAAGGATATTTTCTATCTGTAGAAGAATATTTTTATGCACACAAAAATGATGAATGCTACTTAGCTGAGAAAACTAAGATTGATGTTTTTGATGTGTGTAATTGTATTATGTCCAAGATTGGATCATCTCTAAATCATTGAAACCCTTGCCTAGTATAGTAATTGGAAAGGAGTTTCTATGATCTCATCTATATCCATGGATTTGATTTCTCAAGTATGAGCGATATGATAATTTGAAAATAATTATGACATATTAATGTTCATAAATTCAAGAGAGAAGAAATGTTGAATGTATATGAACGTGTTAAGATATTGATAAATAAATGTGTGTTATGGTGCATGTAGGAATGCTTAGAGATATATATGCTTACATATGTTTTGAATGTGGCATGCAAAAAAAAAAACGTATGGTTGTTTTCGGTTTTTATCCAAGAACGAATTTTGGAAAAATATAATCTTCAAGAGATTGGTAAATAAATGTTGAATGTTGCACCAGGGTTACCATCACGACTATCGCCCTAAGACGACATGATTCCTATTGATGTGATCATTGTGCACCTCGATGAATAGAGACGAATGATAACTTCCTCGTCAGGTTGCATTGTTTAACTATTGTCATTGTTGTCGTCCTGCCAAAAGTAAANAAAAAAAAAACAAAAGAAAAAAAAATATTTGCACTTCTGCTTCACTTGTAGTCGTAATGATGGGGACGTCACATATGGTATCAGAGTGGGTTCAACCCTGCAACTGTGGATCACCAGGATTTCCACTGCAGTAAACCCGCGAGTATTAACCATTGCGTTAATTAAAAACGTTAACGTGTCCATGTGGTGATTGCATTTAGAGGATGCCTCAGAGGTTTGCAATGTGGTGTCATGGAAGGAGGTGCGACGCCTCCAGAATTTCCCGCACCCTCGAAGTCGAACCCCCAAGGGGAAGAACAAGTCGTTGGGATAGATTCGTTTGTTGTAAGGGATGATGATGTTCTGACACGACCCATCCAGGTAATGTCAAGGGACTTGATTCACCATCGGTACTCATATGAGGCTAGGGCACCTGTACCCATAAGGGTCCACAACATGCCCTAGCTAGTATCATTAGAATCCACCGAGAACTCGAGAGAGTTGAGTTCTTGAGTCCATGAGTGTCATAGATGGATATGTCATCGAGGTACGATTGTAGAGAAAGGCGTTGTGCTTCACGCTTCGCGATTATGACCTCTAGCATGAAGGTCTGCGTGGTGGTCTTTCAACTGAAGGGGAGCACTCTTCTTTGGCAAAAGACGCTCCTCCCACAACTGAACATGGTCGTCGATGACATGTCATGGGAATTGTTCAAGGAACAGTTCCAGGAGAGGTATCCTTTTGAGGAATTCATTGAGCGTCAACTCAACAAGTTCGACGCCTTGCAACAAGGCAGTCGCACGGTGCCTGAGTACAAGGCCCGTTTTAGAGCTGCTTCAGTATTCTCCACACCAAATTATCCATAAACTTAAGGTCAAGAAGTTCACGTTTGGCCTTATTGTTAGAATTCAGCTTCTACTTCGGGTACCAGAAATACTGGACCGAAGAAGGTGTGTTGGATTGTGGGGAGCCACATTACTAGCATTACTTCCAAGAGGAAAGGGGCAGAGCATCTGGATGAGTTGGACCCACTACCATGGGAGTCTTGGGAAAGGCCCATCGGATTCATGCAACGGTGAATAACCGCTAGGCATAGCACCAGTCAATTGTTCTCGAGATGTTAGGTATTGTTGGTGACCAGACCCATAGTATTATGATAGATCTCGGTGCTACCAAGAGTTTCATTTTTGGTGCAGTGTAAAAAAGGTTTAAGTTAAAGGAAGTCGAACAGGATGAGTTTATCTTTGTAGAGATGGATTCGGGAGCCAAACAGAAGGTTGGAGGAAAGGTTACAGGCTTTACCCTTAACTTGAGAGAGTTTGTCACTAGGGCCAACCTGTACATCATGATCTTAGGATCTTAGTACGTCGTGATTGGTATGGACTAGTTGGAATCGCATGAGGTGATACTCAACTGTAAGATGAAACGCTTGAGCATGGTCAATGATGAGGGACATAGACGCATGATTGTAGGTCTAAATCAATGATTTTCCCTGAGGTTCATGTAATATTCCTCGGTTGAACCCAAATGTAAATAAAATCCAAGTATATTTAAGCTAGTGAGCTATTTAGACATCATTTTTGTAACACACCTTTCATGGCATGGTGCGCGCATGTACTGCACAGTAAAGGGATGTAATGTGTACATTTATGAATACCACGCCCAGTAACTAAGGTGTGCACAAACTTAAAGACATAGGATATAACGCGCAGTAACTAAGTGCCCACAATATTAAGGTCAACGAACCTTTGTGTATATACTATGCATTATAGGTTGGTGAGCCAGTATTATAAGCTGAAATGCTTATGTCTTGGAATTAGGCCAGTGCGCCTAGATGTTAAAGGCTAGAGTGCCTACTTTGTACATGACTCATGATTAATATAAAATACATCATTTCACACAGACCGACCAGAATAAAAGAGATGGGGGACTGAACTTCACCAATCAGGGAAAGGGAGGGCCAAAAGTTAAGGGAATATTATATTAATATTTCCTAAAACACAAAGTATGGATAATTAGTTTATCCTAAGTTCCAAAGTTGGGGACAAGTGGACAAAAGTAACTTTCGATATGACAAGTGTCAAGTTGGAGACATGAATTCATATCGTGGGGAAACTTAGCTCAAGGGGAATTTTCAGAGAGATACCTTACGAACAAGAGAGGGGACCAACAGGCGGACCATCATTTTTGACAAAGAGTTCATAGTGAATCCAAAACACACTCAGTTATCCAGTCAATGACTCCATGACCATTTCACTCATGCATTCTTTTATCCTTGAGACAAACATTCCACCTTTCCGAAGCCTCTTTCCCCATCCTTTTTCGTTGGTGTACCTGGTTAGCTTGGAGTGGGATTGAAGAAGTGGGTTGTCAGGTCCGTGAGCCGTTCTCTAAGTGAGAGAATTGTTGGGGATTGATTTATGTAGGTGCTAAACTACATCTACGACGCTCTGAGACTTCCGGTCTGTCCTGTTTCTAAAGCCCTAGAAGGGAAATGGGGCCATTGAGGGACTGTTGAGCAGAGAAGGGGAATACTTCCTTGGGTGGGACAATCATGTGGGGAATGAGAGGCTGTAGGTTGTTAGTTGAGTGAGAAGTTCTCTGAGTGAGAGAATTGTTTGGGATTGACTTTTGTAGCTGCTAAACTGTAGCTACATCGCTCTGAGACTTCGATCCGGCATGTTGTTGAAGCCCTGGAAGGGAAGTGGGGCAGTCGAGAGACTGTTGAGAAGAGAAGGGGCACACTTCCTTGGGTGGGACAGGCATGTGGGGAATGAGAGGCTGTAGGCTGTTAGTTGAGTGAGCACCTGAGACAGAGTATTTCCTGTTGTCCATGAGCCTTAGCCTGGATAGGAATCCATTTACCCTGGGTGGAGTGCAGTCCCAGCTTGGGGGTGATTCATTGTTGAGAGTGATGAATAGTGTAGTCTATGGTTGGGAGGTTCGTGGACGGTCTGTAAGCAGTTGGTGACAATCTTTCTAAGATAAGTACCAATTGTATGATATATGGATATGTTTTTTTGTTATTTACATAACCATGTTACGATTTTATCATATATGTCACTATGATTGCTTGTGTGCTTATGGGTAATTTCCTATAAATGATGCATATTGGTAATTACTATTATTTTAATATAAAAGTTGTATGTTACAGAAAGTAATTGTTTGTTTTTGTTTAGATGTAAATCTTTCGTGAGCGTGTTGTATGTATATGTTTTAGTTGCATCCAGTCTAAAGAGTAAATTTAGGAGGCATTGCTTAGTTGACTACTGGGTATGCTACTGTATGTTCCACAGTATGGGAATGAAATTGTTCCCTAGAGTAGCATGGCCCGACTTGATGGCTGGGAATGTTATCGACTGGCGTCAGAGCATGAGTGGTTTCTTTGGAGTGGCATACCCCGACCTCAGGTTGGTTGGGGGGGATCGTTACAGTTTGGTATCAGAGCCTCAGTTCAACACTGAGCTTGGATGGGCCATAAGGGTGCAATTGAAGTGAATATTCACATAAAAGTAACTTCAAAGTGACCAGAATTAGATTCATAGAGTGTCCTTGGAAAAGGTTGGCGTACTAGCACGCATGGTAAATTTGGTACCATGCGGGAAGCCATGGCGTGCCAGTGTGCGCGGTAAATTGTGGTGCTACATAGAAGATTATTATGTGTAGATGCATGCACTGAATTAGCCTTCCACGGTAAGCACACACATAGTAAGGTGCACATGTGGTGCGCAAGTATTGCTTAAATGTAGAGGAGTTTTGTTGGTATGCGCATAAGTATGAGTATAAGTTGTTTTGCGACGGTGTATTCAGTAGTGTGCATAGATATTTGAGCACGAAGGAGTATGTTAAACTTGACATGGTGCATGAATAGGAAAAAAAATCATGTGGAATATTGGTGCCCAGTATCGAAACTGTGTGCAGTGGATATTGGTGCACAATGCCAAAGTAGTGAGTGTAAGTAGTTGATATGACGAAGAAGAAATGCACAATAGATTTAGGTGCACGGAGAAGTGTTTACCTTGTAATATTTCTATGCACGATAATATAAATGAACAGGACAAGTTAATTTGCGCAAAGTCACTTGGAAGGCGAGGAGTCTGAGTTTAAATTGCATAATAATAAAAGAAAAATAAACACATAACTGCATTGAAGCATTAATTAAAAAGAATTCCGAATTTTAATTTCTTCCGATTTAGACAGATGAAAATAAAATATAAGATTACAAGAAAAAAAAACTTATTATAAAAGAAAACAAGAGTCATAACATCACCAGGTAGAAATTGTAATAAAATAGTCTAAAATCCATTTATGTATTTATATAATAATATTAATCACAAAATTACGAAAGGGTGATGACAGCAGTTAGCCTGTTGTAAAAAGGGTCGTTGAAGAACAAGCCTATCATCTCTTGTACACTTTACCTCCACTACCGGCTGTTCAAAATTTGTTGAGACATGCTTATCTTAGTTGAAGACTTACTTCATCTTAGCGATCTCCACCTTTAAAGAAGAGTCTAACCAGACCGATTGATTTTCTCCAACACTTTCGGCCACTTCAACCGTAGATTCCTCCTTCTTATGTCGCTTGCTCCTTTTCTTCTTAGCGGCTGGTCTGTTGATGACTAAATCCTTTATAGTGGGATTCAACCTGACTTCCAATCGTGAGTCTATAACTGGGTTTGTGTGGAACTTAGTTGCTAGAAGGTGTGCAAGGACCCTTTCCTCCTTATTCATAGGAAAGCCTAGCATGTTGCTCGAATAACCAGTCTCACTCGACTTAGCTTTGTCCATGTATCTCAGGTTGGGGATATCGAAATGTGGCTTTACAGAGAGAAGGAATTCAAGCAGCTTGAATATTACTATGGTTATGGATACTCAGATATCTTCATACTTGGGGAGTGGTAATTATAGAACTCCATTTATGAAGTGCAGACAGATTACGTACAAAGAGCGTTGGGTTTCCATGCTCGGCCAATCCATTTCAAATGATTAGCCTTTGAGTTCGTTCCATGGCGATGTTCAGCTGACGTCACATGGCTATGAAGTACCGAACGAATGAAGCAAGGTGATATGACTAGCCATCGTCCACTCCACGAGTGGTGGATTTGACATGTTGAGACACGTAATACTGCGTCTTGGCGAAAGTGGTTTCGAGAAAACCACCTTCTTGCGCAAGTGTATCTCGAAAGGAACTGCGCATCAGCGTTCTCGAGACTTGGGCCTTATCTAAAATTCTTGTTGTGATAACACCAGGAAACTGGGAGTGATAATGATGATGTGTATGTTGAATCGAAATGGTGCATATCCTCATGAATTGTTGATTTTTTAGTTTGATTAGTTTTGATGGTTGCACGTTTTGCAGAGTTAACAACAACTCGGTTAGTTCAGACCAGTGTGGAGTCCGTAGGAATGGAAGAGGCACAGGGGAATTATAGTCATCCAGAGAAGAGGAGAGGGATGGATGTCCATTTGGGCATGGAAGGAGCAAACTCCAACGGACATGGAGAAGAAAGGAATGAAGATATGGATATGGCTGAGACCATTAAGAATTTGCACAAGGATGTCCAAATTCATAAAGAGGATAATGAAAGGCTTATGAAAGCCAAAGAGTAGCAGGATGACTTCAACATGAAGCTATTGGAATGTTTGAACAGAATAGAGAAGAAAGTGGTTAAGGAGAGTGACTCAAGTAGATATGAGAGTCACAAATCTTTAGAGGAAGAAGGGAGATAAGTCACCATTCTTCAGAAATAATCCACAATGGTAGGAAACGCATAAGGAAACCAGAGTAATTGACACAGGGAGTCAAGGGCCAAGACAACCACCTATGAAATGTTGGGGTTGTAAAGGAGACCATAGGTTCAGAGATTTTCCTCACAGAGGCAAAAAAGGTAGGGTTGTTCACAACGTACAACGCGCTGAGACAATAGAAGACATGGGCAGAAATGTGCTAAGGATTTATGCATCCCTGGAAAAAAAGCAAGTAGAGTATCAGTCCCACATGATTGAAGTGGAAGGTATGATCAACAACCAAACCCTTGTTATTTTAATTGATTTAGGAGCTAGCCCTAGTTATATAGACCCTAAGAAGGTGGAAAGTTTTCAATTTCCAAGAAGCAAGCATGGGAAATCTTGGTTGGTGAAACTGGCTACAAGAGCCAAAAGAAAAGTTAATGAGATGGTTAAGTCCTACCTCATAGACATGAATGGACTAAATACCAGGGAAGATTTGAACATCTTACCCTTAGGTTCCCATGACTGTTTAATCGGGACAGATTGGTTGGACCCACATCATGCTCTATTGCATTGTCATAACAAAGCATTCACTTGCTTGGATGAAGAAGGGAACCAAAGGAAAGTGCATGGAATTCCCAGGGTAGTAACTGTTAGAGAAATTTCAGCATTGCATCTGAAGAAATGTTATAGAAGAGGATGTCAAATATTTGCAGCTCATATGGAGGAGACACCTAAAGACAAGGTGCCAAATTTGGAGGATTATGCAGTCCTAAAAGAGTTTGAAGATGTATTCAAGGAAGTACCAGGACTACCCCCAAGGAGAGACATTGATTTCTCTATAGATTTGATGTCTGGAGCAACGCCAGTATCAAAGACTCCTTACAGAATGAGTACACCAGAATTGAAGGAGTTGCAAATGTACCTGGAAAAACTTCTGAAGAAGGGGTATATACGCCCAAGTGTATCACCTTGGGGTGCCCCAGTCTTGTTTGTGAAAATAAAGATGGAACATTAAGATTGCGCATTAACTTCAGACAATTGAATAAAGTGACTGCTAAGAACAAATATCCTCTAACAAGGATTGATGACCTCTTTGATCAAGTGAAGGATGCAAGGATATTTTCAAAGATAGATCTCAAATCAGGATACCATCAGGTAAGAATTAAAGAAGAAGATATTAGCAAGACCGCCTTCCAGAAAAGGTATGGTCATTATGAGTTCACAGTGGTACCATTTGGATTGTCAAATGCACCAGTTGTTTTCATGTGCTTAATGAATGGTGTTTTCCAAGAGTATTTGGACAAGTTTGTCATTGTCTTTTTGGATGACATTCTTATATATT
>SNQJ01S0008159.1:66201-79774 GCA_010110895.2 Picea sitchensis
AACATGTATCAGACTGATGTTAAAAGAAAAATTCTGGAGGCTGGAAATACAGATCTGTAGTACAAAGAATTGATAGCAAAAATACAGCAAGGTAAGACACCATAGAAGATGGATATTTATAAGTTGGGAGTAGATCGAATACTGCTGCACAAGAACATAATTTTTGTACCAAATGTCCAGGACTTGAAATGCATAATTTTGCATGAGATATATAATGCTCCTTATGTAGGGAACCCTAGATATCAGAAAATCGTAGCAGTGGTCAAGAGCCAATACTTTGGCTAGGTATGAAGAGAGAAATTGCAGAATACATTGCTAGGTGTATGGAATGCCAGCAAGTTAAAACATAGCATAGACACCCAACAGGATTGCTGCAACATTTTTCTCATTCCTGAATGGAAGTGGGAAGTGGTGACAATGGATTTTATTATGGGATTTCCCAGAACAAGCAAGCTACATGATTCGATTATGGTATTGGTGGACAAGCTTACAAAAGCTGTCCATTTTATTCCACTAAAAAATACTCACAAAGCAGCAGATGTTGCTGATATTTTCATCAAGGAAGTGGCATGATTGCACAGAATTCCTAAAATGATTATGTCTAATAGAGACCTGAAATTCACCTCGAATTTCTAGAAAGGATTGTTCAAAGGATTCAGAATGAATCTAAACTTTAGTACATCTTACGATCCTGAGTCTGATGGACAGACAGAAAGAGTGAATAGAGTGACAGAAGATATGTTGAGAATGTATGTGATGGACAAACCATCGAAATGGGAAGACTACCTACATTAGTAGAATTCACTTATAACAATCAGTATCAGGCGTCAGTGAAGATGATCCCATTTGAAGCACTTTATGGCAGAAGGTGAAATACTCCAGTAAGCTGGGATAATCCAGCTGATAGAACAATATACGGGCCATAATTTCTCAAAGAGATGGAGGACCAAATGTTAAAAATTAAGCAGAATTTGAAAGTTTCCCAAGACAGATAGAAAATTTATGCTGATAAAAATAGAATCCACAGAGAATTCAAAGTGGGTGATCATGTTTTCCTAAAAGTGAAAGCTAACAGGAGCTCCCTAAAGCTGGGAAGCTGCGCCAAGTTAGCAGCCAGATTTTGTGGACCATTTGAAATCCTAGAGAGGATTGGTCCAGTTGCTTATATGATTGCATTGCCTACATCTATGTCTGTTCAAAATGTCTTCCATGTATCATTGCTAAAGAAATATATACCCGATGCTAATCATGTTATTGATTAGAATGTTATTCAGATGGAGTAAGAAGGTGCTTTCCAAGTGCATCTAGTGCGCATCCTGGATCGAAAAATCAAACAACTCTAGAATCGAGCCATAGGGCTTGTAAAGGTCTAATGGACCTAGTACGAACCTAAAGACACTACTTGCAAGCATGAGGATTCAATGCAGACAAAATACCCGCATACTTTTGAAGAATTTTGAGAATTTTGTTGTATATGGGTACATGATGCACTGAGGAAAATGCATAAATAAGGGGAGGGGATTGTAATATCCCTCAGCCGAACCCGAATGTAAATATAATCCAATTATATTTAAGTTAGTGAGCTATTTAGACATGATTTTTGTAATACACCTTTCATGGCATGGTCCACGCATATACTGTGCAGTAAAGGGAGGTAATGTGTACATTTTTGAATACCGCATGTAGTAACTAAGGTGTGTGCAACCTTAAAGATAGAGGATACAACGTGCAGTAACTAAGTGCGTGCAATATTAAGGTCAGTGAACCTTTGTGTATATAATATGCATTATAGGTTGGTGAGCCAGTATTATAAGTCAGAATGCTTATGTCTTGGAATTAGACCAGCACGCCTAGATGTTAAAGGCTAGAGCACCTACTTTGTACATGACTCATGATTAATATAAAATACATCACTGTGCATAGACCGACCACGATAAAAGAGATGGGGGACTGAACTTCACCAGTTAGGGAAAGGGAGGGACAAAATTCAAGGGATTATTATATTAATATTTCCTAAAACATAAAGTATGGATAATTAGTTTATCCTAAGTTCTAAAGTTGGGGATAAGTGGACAAAAGTAACTTCCGATATGACAAGTGTCAAGTTGGAGACATGAATTCATATCGTGGGGAAACTTAGCTCAAGGGGAATTTTCAGAGAGATACCTTACGAACAAGAGAGGGGACCAACATGCGGACCATCATTTTTGACAAAGAGTTCATAGTGAATCCAAAACACACTCAGTTATCCAATCAATGACTCCATGACCATTTCACTCATGCATTCCGTTATCCTTGAGACAACCATTCCACATTTTTGAAGCCTGTTTATCCATCCTTTTTGGTTGGTATACCTGGTTAGCTTGAAGCGGTATTGAAGAAGCGGGTTGTCAGTCCCGTGAGCATTTCTCTGAGCGAGAGAAATGTTGGGGATTGATTTACGTAGGTGCTAAACTGCAGCTACAGCACTATGATACTTCTGGTCCGGCCTATTGCTGAAGCCCTGGAAGGGAAGTGGGGCAACCGAGGGACTGTTGAGCAAAGAAGGGGCACACTTCCTTGGGTGCGACAAGCATGTGGGGAATGAGAGGTTGTAGGTTGTTAGTTGAGTGAGTAGTTCTCTAAGTGAGAGAATTGTTGGGGATTGACATCTGTAGGTGATAAACTATAGCTACAATACTTTGAGACTTCTGGTCCGTCCTATTGCTGAAGCCCTAGAAGGGAAGTGGGGAAACCGAGGGACTGTTGAGTAAAGAAGGGGCACACTTCCTTAGGTGGGACAGACATGTGGGGAATGTGAGGTTGTAGGTTTTTAGTTGAGTGAGCACCTGAGATGGAGTCTTTCCTATTGTCCATGAGCCTTAGCCTGGATAGGAATCCCTTTACCCTAGGTGGAGTTCATTCCTAGCTCGGGGGTGATTCATTGTTAAGAGTGATGAATAGTGTAGTCTATGGATGGGAGGTTCGTGGATGGTCTGTAAGAAGTTGGTGACAATATTTCTAAGATAAGTACCAATTGTATGATATATGGATATGTTTTTTTGTTATTTACATGCCCATGTTACGATTTTATCATATATGTCACTATGATTGTTTGTGTGCTTATGGGTAATTTCCTGTAAATGATGCATATCAGTAATTACTGTTATTTTAATATAAAAGTCGTATGTTACAGAAAGTAATTGTTTGTTTATGTTTAGATGTAAAGCTTCCATGAGCATGTTGTATGTATATGTTTTAGTTGCATGCAGTCTAAAGAGTAAATTTAGGTGGCATTGCTTAGTTGACTACTGGGTATGTTATTGTATGTTCCGCAGTATGGGAAGGAAAGTGTTCCCTAGAGTAGCATGGCTCGGCCTGATGGTTGGAAATTTTACCGACTAATGTCAGAGCATGAGTGGTTTCTCTTGAGTGGCATACCCTGACGTCAGGTTGGTCGGGGGGATCGTTACAGTTCATCTCCTCCTTGCAGTTACGGAAGATCATGCGCAAGGGGTGTAAGATTTATGCGATCCTTGCGTTAAACAACAAGGGAGTAACGAGAGGTTTAGAACACATACAAGTGGTGAGAGAGTTTGCAGATGTATTCCCGGAGGAGTTACCTGGGATGTTGTCAGAGAGGGAATTGGATTTTACCATAGACCTGAAACAAGGGACTAAAAAGATAGCAAGAACGCATTATCGGATGTCGACCCCAGAGTTAAAGGACTTGAGAATGCCACTGAAGGAGTTGTTGGACATGGGACTTATATGTCTGAGTGTGTCACCATGGGGTGTGGCTATTATTTTCATATGAAAGAAGGATGGGTCGTGGAGACTCTTCATTGACTACTGCCAATTGAACAAGGCAATGATCAAGAATCAATATTAGTTGCCGAGGATTGATGATTTGTTCGATCAGATGAAGGGTGTGACAATGTTTTCAAATATCGATTTAGGATCAGGGTATCACCAGTTACGGATCAAGGTTGATGAAATTTCTAAGACCACCTTTAAGACGAGGTTTGGACATTATGATTTTACCGTTTTACCATTTGGAGTGAAAAATTCCCTAGGGGTATTTATGAGTTTGATGAACAGGGTGTTCTATGAGTACTTGGACAAGTTTGTCCAAGTATTCATTTTTGATCTTTGATTTACTCTTGGATGATGGAGGAGAATGAAGAGCACTTGAGATTGGTACCACAGTGTACCGAGAGCACAATTTGTATGGGAAGTTGTCCAAATGCTCGTTTTATCAATTGAAGATTCACTACTTAGGGCATGTCATCTCCGACGAAGGTATCATCGTGGATCTAACAAAGGTCGAGGCTATTATGGAATGGAGTACGTCGAAGAATGTCCCAGAAGTGCGTAGCTTCATGGATTTAGTAGGATACTATCGACAGTTCATCGAGGGATTTTCGAAGATAGGAAATCCGATCATGGAATTACAGAAGAAGAACAGGAAGTTTGTTGGACCGAGAAATTCCTGGAAGCATTTCGGAGGCTCAAAGAGATGTTGAAAACAACACTGATAATAAAGGTCCCTGACATGGATGCGCACTTCTTGGTATGCACTGACGCATCCAAGGAAGGCTTAGGTGGATTCTTGATGCAATATGGTCGAGTGATCGCTTACATCTCGAGGAAAATGAGAAGGCACGAGGAGAACTATTTGACGCACAATTTTGAGTTATTATCCATTGTGTATGCCTTGAAGGTTTGGAGACACTACCTTGTTGGACAAAAATTTGAACTAAAGATGGACCACTATGGACTACAACACATATTTAAGAAAAGCGACCTGAACGCGCGATAACGACATTGGTCAGAATTGCTTAGCGAGTACAAATTCGAGATTACTTACATAAAAGGAACAGTGAACCGAGTGGTAGATGCATTAAGTTGGATACCACACATCTTTTCAGTGTTGCCTCTTCAGAAAAATCTACGTGAAAAGATTCTAACTTTATAATGCGATGATGACTGGTACAAAGAGGTTGAGGATTTTATCGGTAAAAACACAATGATGGTACCAAGATTTGAAGGATTTACGTTGGATGATGATGGATTATTGAGGTTTAAAAATTGGATTTACATACCACCGAACAACGAGTTGAGGATTTTTGATCCTAAACGAGGCTCATAGAGTAGTGTACATGGCTCACCCAGGAGTCACGAAGATGAGGGTGGACCCGAAACCCTTATTCTTTTGGAAAGGAATGAAGGCGAACATAGTGAACTATGCGGCCAGATGCCTGGAATGTCAGCAGGTAAAGGATGAACATAGACATCCAGTAGGATTACTATAGACACACGCTATTCCAGAATCGAAATGGGAGGTTATTTCGATGGATTTCATTGTTGGAATGCTACTGACGGCAAGGAGAAACGACTCGATTGTTTTTGGTATTTGACACTATGACGAAGAGTGCTCATTTTATTCCAGTACATATGATGTATCAGGCACCTGACATAGATAGATTTTTCATCAGTGAGATTGTGAGGCTGCATGGTGTGCCTAAGAGGATTATATCTGATCAAGGATTGATGTTTACTGGACGATTTTGGACTAGTTTCCAAGAGGCCTTGGAAACCCAACTTAACTTTATTATTGCATATCACCCTAAGACAGACGGGTAGACCGAACGAACAAACCAAGTCTTGGAAGACATGTTCGCATGTATGTGATGGACCAACAAAATTGTTGGGAAGAATTCTTGTGACTGGTAGAATTCGCCTATAACAACAGTTTCCAAAGCACCATTAAGATGGTGCCTTTAGAGTTCTTTACGGGCGACTATGTCAGACGCCTTTGAGATGGGATCGGATTGAGGGTAGGGTCCTGGTGGGACAAGAATCAATCCAAGAAATGGAATATCAAATGAAAATAGTAAGACAAAGGATCAGAGAAGCGCAATATCGAAAAAAGAGTTATGTCGATGGGCACTGTGTCGACCATAGTTACGAAGTTGGTGAAACCGCTTAAGAGTTTGATCAATTTTGTAAAGGGTGCTAAACTATCTCCTAGGTTCATGGGATCCTGGGAGATTGTGGAAAGGAGAAGGCCCATGGTCTATTTGACTATCCTTGCCTGATTCCTTGAGGAAGACACACGATGTCTTTCACGTCTCTGTTTTGAGACTGTATTTTGGTGACCCTACTCATGTTGTTGACATGAGTTCCTTGCAGGATCGGACGAGGGTGCGCTCACGGTAGAGTCGATCCACATCCTAGACCATCACATTCGACATCTATGGAGTCAAACAGTAGATCAGGTCAAGGTCTAATGGGACAAATATAGTCCACACTCAACGACCTGGGAGGACGCATATGATATGCACCAACAATTTCCTTTTTGTTTGATAGATAGACTTATGATACACATTATTTTGGCACTTATATCTATGAAACTTCGAGATGAAGTTTAGACCAAGAGGGGGTGTATGTAACAACCCACTCCTACACGCATTGAGGGAGCTTATTCTTTGAGGACACTTTCTTGCAAGTGATCTGTATTATTATACTATTGGTCGTTTGATTATGATTATGAGACATTTATGGATATGGTGATAGGTTATTTTGTTGTATTGACATAAACATGTGCTATTGACTAGGTTCTCTTGAGTGTGCAGGACTTTGGACATCAAGGATGCAGAGGCATTGATGAAACCCCTTGGACTTTGGATCGAGTCAGGGAGTGGATTATTGGGTTTTTATTATTGTTGATATGACATATGCACATCTGATTAGATGTTATGATGATTGATTGTATTTCTGACATGATTCATTTATGATCCAGGCTGATGATAACTTGTTGACCGTACTCACATGTGGAGTAGAGGGGTCACACATGACAACCAGAGACGTTGAGGGAGAGGTATGGACAACAACCCTGCCATAGCCTACTAGCACTCTCGTTGTGTCTAGAGTTGTAGGTTAACGAGTACCTAGTTCGAGAAGACCCACGATGTCATGAGGGAAGATTGCGACAATCGCTCACGATGATTCTAAGGGGTGCACAATAAGGCATGAGCCTTATTCCTTAGAGACCCTTAGTCTCCCATAAGATCACCTGACAAAGTATTGACTCTAGGGGTTTTTGATGTCTACCAAGTCAGTCAAGAGGCAAGTGGCACACTTGGAGCATGTAGTGCGTCCTGAATGACACGTCGTGCAAGGGAAATAGAATGAGGTGAGTGGCACCCTTGGAGCACCTAGTGCATCCTGAAAGGCATGTCACGTTGTTAACTAATAAGTGATTAAACCTAGATGGCCTTAGAATTAATAATGTGACAAGAAAGATTTAAAAACAATTTTCACAATAAAATGTCACCCAGCCTAGGAAAATAAAATCTAGGTCTAAGTGATACTTGTGGAAAAAAAATAATTAAATAAATAAAATAAATAATACTAATAATCATCATTAAACATGTGACGAGAAGGGGGTAAGAAATTCAATTAATTTAAAAAAAAATCAAATTACTTTGGGGGATTAAATTTTTAAAGGGAAATGATTGTTTTGTTACATGCTAATAAAAATTTATTAATTAAAAAGGTAAACGGGAAAAAGATAATTGTCTACACTTACTAATTCGAGTTTTAGATAAAATGGGAAAAGAGGGAAACTTGAAAAAATCAGGAAACTAAGGGAAAAAGGGGAAACATAAAAAAAAAGGGAAACATAAGGAAAAAACATAATGACCAACTTAGTAAGGAAACTTTCCTTTAAGAACTTTCTAAATTGAACTCAACTAGGAATTTAGTAAGGGCGTAAGTCATTAAATTGTGTAAAGGAATATGGGGACACCTAAGAGAGATTCTAGGAATGTTGTTAGGTGGGTATGGGAAATAGGAGTAATTAAATAATTAATGAAATTAATTTCTGGTGCAACAAAGGGGATGGGTGACATGTGTACAGGGAGGATTTTTCTGAATTAAATTATTAAACAATAAATTAAATGGGAATTTGGGAAAGATGTGACTTATAAATTCTATATAAAGGAGGGAGGAGGAGAAGGATGTATCTCCTCGGTTATGTGTAACGTTATGCTGCAGAATTTTAGACTTGACTGACTTATCTTGTGGGAGTTGGGATACCCAGCTCGGTGAGGAGTGGTAGCTCAGCCTTGTGAGGCGAGTTGGGAGATAGTTGTTCTCTATTTTAGTGTTCATGGCCCATTTTTCAGCTTGAGGGGCTAAGGGGGAAGAAGAGTACCCCTAGCATTGGTAGGGAGGTACCGATGAAGTCTCATCGGTCGACAAGTGGGAGATGCACAGAGCGCATGGGACAATGACTCAGAGCTATCACCTTGGGCTATGGTATGCTTGCTTTTATTCTACATGGTATATTATTATGACCTTACACTTTCATTTCTATACTTTTAACTATGTAAAGAAGGTGTTTGACTTAGCATTTTAATTGAGAACTGAATTTCCCATAACCTTAAGCTTGATGCTTGACTTGATTTCCTTGGCATTCGATTCCTGAATGTTGTGACCGTCCTATTGGTTTTATTGATTTGTTATGAAGAGTTGTGTTTTTTCTTATTACTTCATCCTCATCCCTAGTTCATCAGTCCATGCCTGAGCATTCGGCCAAGAGCGAGATCGACAGTCATCACTTCGGTGTTAATAGACCTATAGATCCTAATGATTTTCTTTTTTCTGTGTGGATGATGAACGAAGGATTTTTTCCTAGCCATCTACCCCTATCGATTGTTCTTGTATGATTGAGGGTCTTTGTGCCTTCTTGCGTTGAGTAATTATGCCATTATTATCAATCCTATCCACGAACCACTAAATACCCCTGCATTTTTAACTCTGTGTCCCCTAATTTTTCACTCTGCATTTTACCATTCTACAATCAACTTTTTACCCCCTCTTTGGACTGCGACCTTTCGATGCTTTAGACTGCAATCTTACCCTTCTAGACTCCAAATTTTATTTCACATTGTTAGCATTATCAATTATCATTTCTATCGACATTTTCAGTGGGTTTTATATCTTCATTTTTTTTTATGGCAGAGTTATCAGTTTTTGACAGTATTTTCAGCAACCCATTTAATGGCTTCTTTTGTACCCAACATACACATAAACTTAACACCCATAGCATTGGAAGTTTATAACATCTTCAGCCTGAGCTCATCCCTTTCTAGTCTACGTTTTCAGCTTTGTATAACCTTCCCTTTCAGTGTGTGTTAAAGCATCAAGAGATACATCATTTGGCTGCATTCTTGTTCTGACCCGAATGTCAACGAACCTATTATCTACACCTCTGTGTTTAGGAACCCTTGCCAGCGAAATCGTTTTTGTTGACTGCATTTTTAATTCTGTCTCAATGGACAACAACTTCATAGCCAACGTTCTATTTTCACTGCCAGGGATTTGTCGAAAGCTATTTATTGATGCTACATCATATATGACTGTGTTTATGACAGTGTTTATGACAGTGAACTTATTATATGACTGTGTTTATGACAGTGAACTTATTTGTATGATGACTTTTTTGATAGGTATTAAGGGATAACACAGTGTTTATAAGTGTATCAGTGAAGGCTGTGAATTATCATTCTTATTCCAGTTTAATTAGCGAAATTTATATTGGTTCAGTAGAAGGATAGAAATGGTTAGAAAAATAATATATACAGGTATTTTGATATGTTATTCCAGACTGTGTTTCCATATCTAAGTCTGCATTTTAATATTTATATATGCCTGCTTTTCCGTTTTGATGTCAATGATATGCTCAGCGATTTATAATTCTCTATGTCTGCCACACACACATGACCAACTCCTTATTTAAGACAACGATCTATTTACGTCTGCACTTTTCATTGACTTCCCCACCAACATTCCATTCAATCACAAATTTTTACCAACAAATTAATAAATGGGTATGATAGTGGAAAATTTATTGATAATAGGTAGTAATTGGGTATGACATAGCGATTTAATGGATGCATTTGGGTAGCATTTTTCTATGCATTTGAATAACGATTCATGCAATTATTTAAGGCAACGATTTGAGCTATCTATCTGTTAGTGAACTAAAACATAGAATAGCAATGGAAGTGCAATTGCTAGACAACGATATTTTTGAGACAAAACATTTTAGAATGACTGTGTAATTGTTAATTGTGAATCTGCAACTAAGGGACAACTATTTTGTTTGGTGACTAGGCATTAATCATAGTAGTAATCATGATGGTTAGGATATGAACCAACAACCTATGTGTAAAGAAGGCAAAGTGAATGCAAATTTTCACATGATCTAGGAAGTAATTAATGATGAAAGATAAGGTTATTCTTAGGGTAGGAATTTCCTAGTGAGAATGCTTATAACTTATTAAGAATTGGATGGAGTTCGAGGGAATTTCATTTAACGTAAAATATTTCTACTCCAAGGTTTAGAGAAAGACCAAGACATAGACCTAGCCAATAGTATAATTATCACTAATTATTTCCATAAGGGGAGTTTCTTACCTTAACCTTTTACTATTATTTTAGAAAGAATATTTTCTATCTGTAGAAGAATATTTTTATGCACACAGAAATGATGAATGCTACTTAGCTGAGAAAACTAAGATTGATGTTTTTGATGTGTGTAATTGTATTATGTCCAATATTGGATCATCTCTAAATAATTGAAACCCTTGCCTAGTATAGGAATTGGAAATGAGTTTCTATTATCTCATCTATTTCCATGGGTTTGATTTCTCAATTATGAGCGATATGATAATTTGAAAATAATTACGACATATTGATGTTTATAAATGTAAGGGAGAAGAAATGTTGAATGTATATGAAATTGTTAAGATATTGATGAATAAATGTGTGGTATGGTGCATGTAGGAATGCTTAGAGATATATATGGTTACATATGTTTTGAATGTGGCATGCAAAAAAAAATGTATGGTTGTTTTCGATTTTTATCCAAGACCGAATTTTGGAAAAATATAATCTTCAAGAGATTGGTAAATAAATGTTGTATGTTGTGCCAGGGTTACCATCATGACTATCTCCCTGAGACGACATGATTCCTATTGAGGTGATCATTGCGTACCTCGATGAATAGAGGCGAATGATAACTTGGCCTGAGTATGTGCTTCTCGATGTGGGCATTTCTCGTTGTAAACGTTGTTGGTATTGGATTGTAACGCCTCATTACTTTTGGTTGTGTGCGTCGTAGAGGTATCTAGATACTGGTCATCTTGGTTGTGTTGGGCGGGTATTCATTATATACATCCTTGATTATTGCTTGTTTCATCCAGTTACCTGATGATTTTGTAAGTTGATTCATTGTTTACTATTTCTTGATCTGCGTGCATTGTGTTCGTCGTCAGGTTGCGTTGTTTAATTATTGTCGTCCAGTCAAAAGAAAAAAAAACAAATATTTTCACTTCTTCTTTTCTTGTAGTCGTAATGATGGGGGGGTCACAATGTTGAAGGGTGAACAAATTGCATCACCTCAGAGCTATTCGTGGTAGGGAGGAACTGGGCATCAAATATAGAAGGAGGAGATTGATTTGTGTAGTGTTCAACTCACAACTAGCCTTCACACTATCTGGTGCAATGACTGTTGGTTCATTCAATGGTGCGTTCGAGTTTCTGTTAGTACAATATAGAGGCAATGATAAAAGTGATTTGAGAATACTGATCAATTTTCTTATTTCTCCTACGTGTTGGTAGTCACTTGGTTAGCACAAAAATCCCTAATTCTTCCATTTCTCTATATCCAAACGATGAACATTTAGGCCTGTTGTTAAGACAGATAACCAATGAATTTTGATCTATGGAACATTTAGATCATTTGTCTTAGGAAATATAATACTAGTTCTTGATAATTATAGTGATTTCTTTGCAAATTGGGCAGATAAGATTTCTTTGTTGGTGCAATCAACACTAATCCATATCCAAGAGTTACCTAGGAAAGATTTTCAAAACTAGACCATTAATTGCAATACAGAAGCATAGAACTCTGCATTTATTTGAGATTTATTGAGGATTATACTATTCAAAGTAAAATGAAATGAAAAATAAAGAGACAAAAAAATGAACAAGTTAAAGTAAACTAATCTTGCACTACAAAATTATAACAAAATATAAACTAGGTGAAATCATGTAGCCAATGTAACCATCAAAGTAATTTCAATCCTACTAAAAGAAATAGGTTAGCATTAGTACTTGGGATTGTAGTACTTCATATATAAATATGGGAATAATTAAATCTGATTTCCTATTCACAAAGAGCATAATATGAAATCTATTATACAATGGAAACTTCTTCAAATAGGATTCTTCCAACCAAGTTTCAATCGAATTAGAGAAACCGAATTGGAAGTCATTTAAATTTTATGAAAATTTGATGGAGAGGATACATATCTCATAAGGATCATGATTTGAAAATTCAGAAAGGGGCTTAGTGGAGAATGTTTTCTTTAAAGAAATGCCATCGTTATTAAATTGAAAAGAAAGAAAATGAGAGTTTGACATTACCTTGTAGTAAATTACCTCATTTTTCCTTCCATGTTTAGATTTGGAATTAATGACATGAGATCCTAACATAAACAACACCTTGCAATGAAGTTCCTTAGGGCCATCAATATCTATTACAACATGAGAAATGATTTCATCCCTTTCCATCTTAGAAACCAAGTCATTGGTTCCAATGACATAAGATGAACTAGATAAGCATGCATGTGTTTCATACGAAGTGTTCATAAAAAAATCACTTTCTTCTTCATAATACTGAAATGAATTAAATTGAATGGAAACATTTCCCTCATTCATGTAAGATAGTTTTCCATGACTTTGCACAAAATTAGAATCTGACCATAACGTTGTCTTAAATTGAAAATCATTAATATCAAAGTGTATATTATGATCATAAAACATATATGGATACAAAGAGTAAAAGCTTTCAGAGTGTAAGAAGTTAAATGGTCCCCTTTTGATAGGATAACCTTTATTAATCATTTCAAGATAAGCATTACCATGAAAACTCTGATTTAATGATAAGTTATGTGTAAGGATGAGGGGAACCGGTTCAACATGAGAAGAAGAAAATGAATTTCACCATCAATACAACCATTACTTACACCTTCAATTGCAAGGCCTATATGCATCAAGTCTTCTTCCACCATATCTATTTCAACAAGAGTTTCATTATCATTGTTTAATATAAGAATTGAATCCTAAGACACATTCTTTTGTTGCTAAAACTGTATATTACGCAATCCTAATATTTGTTGTTGCATAACAATTTCAATGTTTAAGCATAGAGGGGCTTCTGTAGTGCAACATATTAGATATTATTTTTGGGATTAACGGTGTAGTGTAATTCATTAATATATGACCCATATCCATGAGTATTAGTCGCAACTGGCCAATAATTCTCATGAGTGCTAAGTGGACTATTCAAATCATGAGAATTATTGGTCAGTTGCGACTACTACTCATGGATATGGGTCATAGATTAATGACTTACACTATGCAGTTAATCTCAAAAATAATATCTAATATTTTGCACTACGGAAGCCCCTCTATTCTTAAATAATAAGAGTGAAGGGATCTCTAACTGGGTAGTTCA
>SNQJ01S0008159.1:79824-132138 GCA_010110895.2 Picea sitchensis
AGAGTGAAGGGATCTCTAACTGGGTAGTTCATAAGGCACAATACTTGCTAAGGTTTTGCAAATGGGGTAGCAAGCTAAGTGGGCTTGATTGTGGGGAAAACTCCATATTTAAGCGCGCTTGAGCTAGAGGTGTCTTGGGATGGGTGACCACTTGGGAAGTCCTGGTTACTGGGTGCAAGCCCCGGAAGTGATGATTGATGCTATGTGATTCATTTCGTTGATTTCAATCCCATTTCTTCACCCTTGTGAGCATCACCTGATGCAATGAGTGCTAAGTGGACTATTCAAATCATGAGAATTATTGGTCACTTGCAACTAATACTCATGGATATGAGTCATAGATTAATGACTTACATTACGCAGTTAATCCCAAAAATAATATCTAATTTCAATGTTATTAGTGGACTCAATAGAATTAGAATTTAAATCAACATTAACTAATGAGCTAATAATTTTATCAACATGCATATCATGAGAATTATCAATTTCAAGTTTGTCATTATTTTATTGATCCTATGTGTTAGAAAGTGAATTAAGATAGAGAAATCAATCTAATGCATCCTATATAGAAGTTTGATCATACTCACGGAATCTGAAACAAGCTAACATAAATATGGAAAAGAATTCATCAATAGACTCACCTTCAAACTTGCATAGATTTTATAATTCCAAACACACATCATTATAATTATAATCATCATGAGCATTGATAAATTGTTGTGCATATGTTTTCATTGATGTCAACATAATCATGGATATGGTCAATTACAGTGTAACAACGGATAGAGGAAGTCCAGAAATCATGAAAAGGGAAGTGCACATAAGGATAGAAGGACGAGAGGATCAATGGCACATAATAGGATAAGTGGCACAGAAAGTATGGAACAAATTATGGTGCACAGACAGAGGAAGTTGTGAAAGGAAGAAAATAGAAGTGTGTAAAAGGATTGAAGGATCAAAGGGTCAATGGCGTAGAAGAAAATATGCAGGGTGATTTGAACTAGTGCAAAGAATGAGGTAGTGGAGTGTGACGAGACGAAGTCGGTGGGATGGAATGGACTGTAAAGAAATCTATGGAAGTTACATAGAAGAAAATATGTAGGGTGCCTCTAGCTATTACAATGAATGACATAGTGGAGTGTGATGAGACAAAGCCTATGTGACAAGTGACATATTGGAATGCGATGGAATGAGTGAAAGTTTGGAAGTCAAGTGAGTGACTCACCAGGGAGCGCTAACAATTTTTTGGGGAAATTGGGTGAGCTTGTTAGAGTTTAAGCTATTATTAGGTTTATTTTCAATTTACTAGATAACCATAGCATGGATAGGATCACTGAGAGAAACACAATCACAAGATATACATCATTTATCCTAGGAAACCCTCATGGGGGAGAAAACCCAACAAACACTTCCTTAATATAGATAGCCAATACAATGCCAAGAGAATAAACCAAACAATACAGAAAGTCCTCTCCCAAGGAATGTGCCTCTTTCTCTCTTCCTTCTCTTCCAACTGCAGCTCCAAACTTGGCTTTGGATGATCAAGTGAGTGAGTGAACAAATGTGGCACTGGCCTCCTTTATTTATACAATATGGAAGGTGCTGAAAGGAAGTGTCTTTTCACTGGTAGGGATGACTTCTCTTTTTGGGTGGTTAGAACCACCTTAATTTATTCTGGGGCCCAACTTCTCATTTTGCATATTACAGTTAGGTTTTGACCAATCCGCAAAAGGGTATTTGGTCATTTACAATGCCCAACATGATCAATCCACAAAAGGGGATTGATCTAATGAATAATACATCAATAATAAATATAATACTCTTTGCAATTAAAATATTTCAACACTCCCCCTTAACAAGAAGGGTATTATACAACAACATTAGGCGAGAGAGAGGGAAAAATCATCAACAATATCTTGGAACACTGACTGGCATATCTATAAATCATCATAATTTTTTCTCATCATAATCATTCACAGCATGGAGTTGGAGTAGCATCATCATCCTCATCGACATGAGGCTAAGGTAACATCATCATCATCTTTAGCATGAGGCTAAAGTAACATCATCATATTATTTAGCATGAGGCTAAAGTAATATCATCAACATCTTTAGTATGAGGCTAAAGTAACATCATCATCTTCTTTAGGATGAGGCTAAAGTAATATCATCATATTCTTTAGCATGAGGCTAAAGTAACATCATCATATTCAACTTCGGCAAGAAGCTGAAGTGGCATCATCATCATCATCTGCATCAACATGGATTAGTATAACATTAATACATCATCATCATCAATAACATCACAAGGATGATACAACATCAACAACAACAGTATCACAACACGAAGGTTGGAGCAATATCAACATCAGTAGTATCACAACACGAAGGTTGGAGAAACATCAACATCAACAGTATCATAGCACGAAGGCTGGAGAAACATCAACATCATCACTAGGATGAGAGTCTTCAGCACGAAGATGACATCATAGCACGAATATGGCTACACAATATCATCAGCACGAAGCTGGAATCACAGTATGAGACTGGAAACACAACATCATAACATGAGGTTGGCAACACATCATCACAACACGAGGCTGGCACATCATCACAACACGAGGCTGTCACATCATCAAAGCACAAGGTTGGAACATAATCACAACATGAGGTTGGCACATCATCGTAGCATGAGGCTGTCACATTATGAGCACGAGGTTGGCATCTCATCACACCATGAGGTTGTCACATCATCAACATGAGGTTAGCATCACAACACTAGGCTGGTACATCATCAACACGAGGATGGCATCACACAATTAGGCTAGCACATCATCAACATGAGGTTGGAATCACAACAATTAGGCTGGCACATCATCATCATGGGGTTGGAATCAAAACACTACTCCCCCTTTCGAGGGAGGTCCTTACAGATTACACCAAGATTATATCGAAAGTGCTCAAACTTTACACGAGATAGAGGCTTGGTCAACACATCAGCAACCTGGTCATCCGTGCTAACATATTGGAGATTTATGGCTCCTCTTTGCACCATATCACGGATGTAATGATATCGAATATCTATGTGTTTTGACTTGTCATGGAACACAGGGTCCTCCTTCATATTTATGAAGCTCTGGTTATCACATAGAATCAGGGTTGCTTACATCTCTAGATTGAATAGACCTATCAACAACTTTCGAAGCCATATGGCTTCACAACTGGAAGAACATCCAGCAATGTATTCTGTGTCTGTCTTGCTAAGAGAAATTCTTGATTTCTTCCTACTCTTACATGAGATCATGGATGACCCCAGATTGAAACAACATCCTGAAGTGCTCTTCCTATCAAAGACACTTCCAGCCCAATCTGAATCAGTATAACCACTCAGTATGAAGTCGTGGTCTCCATCATAACTGAGACCACAATCTAATGTACCCTTAAGGTACCTCATCACATGTTTTGCAGCAGTCAGGTGAACATGTCTGGGCTCTACCAAAAACTGACTCAAGGTGTTCACAACAAACATATATTTGGCCTGATGTTTGTTAGATACATCAATGATCCAATGATCTATCTGTACAATGTAGCATCAATCAATTCTAACGAAGTATCAACCAGGAGATTCAAATTTGTTTCCATGGGTGTATTCATGGACTTGCACTCCAACATATCAAATCTCTTCAGGATTTCGACTACATACTTCCCTTGTTTAAGGAAGATCCTCTCTGGGCTCTGCCAGACCTCAAGACCTAAGAAATAGTACATTAGGACAAGGTCTTTCATCTCAAATTCATGTGCACAATCTATCTCACTCTCTGGTAGTATGTCCTCTACTCTCTCTGCAACTGTTCCTTCTGGAACTGGGACTCTGCACCTGCAGCTGCTCTAAAGCTGAGAATGGTTGCTCCATTCTCATTGTGACTTCTAAAATCTGTGAGTAACTCCTCTTATTCTATCATGGCAAGAACTTCATCTGAAACTGAGAGTGGCTCAATAATTGATACCGAAGGTAGCTCTTCTTATTTCATGGAGGTAACTCTATATTTCATTGTAGTCATGTCTCTATGACCCAACTAATGTAATGCACCAATTTCCACTCAATTTCAAATACGATGATTGCTCCCCCTGCATCTAATATTATATATGAATCATGGTTGTTTTGGTTGTCTTCATAAATATTGGAAATATTTCTTCAATTACTGGAGTAAGTGTCTTGTCATAGTCTTCTCCCTCTTCCTGGGAGAATCCTATAGACACACATCAGACTTTGTACATCTACAACATGCTTGATCTGTATAGATCAATCTTGGAAGTCAATACTAACTTATCTTCTAGTCTCACGAAAGAATCCATATCCTAGTCTTTATGACTGGCTTCCTTCTCTGTTACTGAAACAAGGGAATCTTCCCAGGAGATTTCATATCTCCTAGAAGTTTATGAAGCTACGATCTAGTCTTCTCACGACATCTGTCTCCCATTCCTGTAAGTTGTCTCTTCATCTGATCCTTTCTGAGATCATGCTTTCTCTCGATTTCTTCTGAGTCTACAAGGACTTCATCATCTCGTACATGGTATACTTGGTGTTGAATGCCAAGTCTAAATATGAAACATGGATTCAGGCTTCAAACAAGTTCTTCTTCCCATCAAGGTGGCTTCATTAACCTTTGAACAATTCTATTTTGAGTTCTTGTTCTTAATGTTTGGTCATATTTGGAGCCTTCTGCTCCTTACAATAAATATTCATATGAGATACTTTGAATCTCAAAAGATAGCTTCTTCTTCATCTTATTTGGTACATGAGTGTATATGGTCATGTACATAGTCTACTTTATATCTCATCTAATATGTTTCCTTCTGCAACCTTCACTTATGGCTTCCTCAAGGTTATCACATGTGCCCTGAAACAAGGTCAACAAAACAACAAGCAAGAATACTACTCTTTTGATAATAGTAGATGAAAGAAAAACAAGAATAATCATCATAGTAGCTCCTATAGAGATATCACTTGTGACCTATCTGAAGCAAAGATCAAAAGCAATAAATACAACATGAAATGAGTTCAACACTCTTCTAGTGTTGTGATCAAACATTCCTCCATGGTAACCTGGAATCAACACAAGAAGTTTCTCCTAGAGGAGATGTTAGTTGTATATGTTACATTAAGCATTTATCTCAATATGCCCACATGCTACCAATTATAATACTCTTCAAGGAATGCTACCTCAACTATACTGTTTACATGTAATGGGGTAGTTATCAACATGTACAACTTTAAATCTTATCAAGTTAATTAATCAAACCTAGAACCTGGAGTCTTGTCCTCAAGAATGACTGTGTTTCTTTTCTTCCAAGTCTCCTTTACTCAATATGACAAGTGCTTTCTTCAAGCTATCTTTTGTACTAGGACAATATGCTATCTTGATAGAAGTTTGGGTTAGAGAATAAACTCTATGATCTCAACTTTAATCCATCTAATACCTTGACTTTAATTTTGACCGAAAGGTTAGTGTTAGTAACATTTCTTGTCCAAGGCACGAGAGCGTTCAGATATACAAGTGGCCCGAGAAGCGCCCGAGCGCAGCACGGAAAAATCTCGTTTTGGGGGCTTCCAAGCAAGTTAGTGGGCACAATTATACTGTCAACGGTTAGGATTCATCCATAGGAGCGGATCAACGGTTGGCGGGAAATCACGGTTAGCGAAGTTGCGCCGAGGTTAGCGCAATAGATAGCGCCCATATTGTGTGCAGGGAAGGATAGAAGCCATCCATCCAGAGGACGCGTGGCGCGAGATCTAGTCACATCAGTGTTTCGACATTCGGGAATTCGAGGGGTGAGAGTTTCATGTTGTTCTACATCTTGAAACCCCGAACCTCGAAAGCGCTGAAAGCGTCGAAAGTCAGGCCCCGCAGTATCACGAAGCAGTCATAGCCGCCCATCCAAAAGGAACGCATGGTGCGCGATTTGGCCCCCACCTTTTTGCCCATCACAACTTCGAGGTGCAAGGAGCAGCCTCGTCATATTCCCGATGCGCGAGGTACCGAGAGTGTCCAGGGCCCGAGGCCCACAACATCATCGAGTGAGTTCAGGACCATCAGATATGAGATGGACGTGTGGCGCCCAATTATGTCGTCTCGGTATTTCACTCATCACGACCGTGATAATCAAGAATTAGTTCCTTCCTATTCACGAACGTCGAAAGAGACTTTGAGAGTAAGCACAGGGTCACAGCCCGTGGTCACTTGGGAATAAAAGGAGTTGTGCAAGAGGGGCCAAAGGCGCTGACTTCAGTTACACAGGGGATCATCGCGATCTCTAGGCACCATCGGATCCGATCTCAATCCTATTTCTCACTTGGAGTAAATGAAGGAAAGAACGGGTGGTTGAAGCCTCCTTTCATTCATCAAGTGTGAGGGATGGAGGGTCTGGCAAGCGGTCTGCTCGAAGGGGTCCTGTGTACCGATTTTTCCAAAGAAGCCATGCCGAAGTCCTCGACTAGACAGAGAAGTCTGCACACGCTAGATCGACACTTAATGGCTCAGCTACCCTCCTTGCAGGAGCCATGCGCAGATAAGGCGACGCTTGAAGAAGCATATCAGTACGAGTTTGACTGAAGGGACACCAAGCCTTGGGTAACTAGGCACGCCTCTGTGAGGTGAATTTTCCTGAGTATATAGACTCAGTATTTTCATTTTGTAATCTATCGATGGTTGAGCAAGGCTCCCGGTTGTAAAACTTTAATGAAGCATTGTTATTCTGGTTATGCATGGAATCTTGAGACTTCTTGCCTTATGAATATCATCTCCTTTCACGTCTTTGTTTACACTGTGTTAGAACAACTTGGAATTGGAGGATCTAGTCGAGTTGCGACTATTATAGGATGATGTAGGTTGGATCACTGTAACAATTGCGTTGTTTCTAATCGGTCTCTGTGATTTTCTTAGCGCTGAATGACTTGGAATTGGAGGATCCAGTCAAGTCCCCCTTTCAGTTTCCTAATGCCCTGAACCAAGAGGATCTTGCATTCAGAGTTTTTCTTGTACAAACTACTGAAAGGCCTGTTGGCTGAGGTAGTTTGTTCGCTCTTCTCACCAAGTATTCCACCTGTTCATCTTTTAAGCAACTCACTGACTGAAGTTAGATCAAGACCTCCTTTGTCCCTTTCATACCAGACCCAGTCCCTGAGTTGGAGTGATATCTCCCTGAGTCTCTACCCATTTGGTCACCCCTTAAAGACTATCGTGACATAAAACTGATGGGCATTGGGCTCTTCTCCTGCAAGCAATCCAGGAGTGACTTCTGATGCTAACATTTCTGGTGCCGTTGCCGGGGACGAAGTTGAAAATTTTCCCCGGGATTGAACGACATTGAGCCTCTGATTCTGAAGGTGCATCAGGTATCAGAGCCTTTGAAGATTTCTATTGTGCACTTGGCGACTCCATTGTGACGAATCCACTGTGACGAACCTACCATGAAAATTGTGGCTTTCAGAGGCAGACACACGCGGTCTCATCCACAGCTGCCTCTAGCTACACCTGAAACTGATCCAGAGGTGGTTCTCAGAAGAGGAAAGGCCCCTGAAGAGGAAGCTTCCACTATCGAACTAGGTAATCCGCCATCTCCTTCTGTACAAACTCCATTTTATCCTCCTCAGTTTCTTAATAGACCTCTTCCTGAGGTTTCTCGTTCCCTGAATTTCAGGAGTGTTCCTGCTAAGTTTTCCCCTCCTGATCTGGGATTGGAGGGAGAAATCCTTGTCACTCCCCTCTCCTCTGAAGCTGTACCTTGGCATAGACCCAGGGCCACAGAATATTTTCCCACTCCTATATTTACTACTCCTGCACAAAGAGGAGCACCCACTGACTTAAGCCCATTAGCCTTCTCCTTAAATCCCCTTCTGTTTCCAATCCCACTCCGAGACTCATTCCCGGTAGCCCCTTCACGAGCTCTTTATCCTCCAAGTTCTCCTCTACCTAATATTCCTATGGTTGGTGCTAATCCCCCTCTAAATAGGATGGACGCCATATTTGCTACCAGATATGCTCCCTTAATCCTACCTCATCCTATGAATCCTCTCCCTACCAGAGATTACTTGAAATACATGCCCAAGTTCACTAGGGAAGGGGACATAACTGCAGAAGAGCACCTGGCTGCTTTCTACAGTTATGCAGACAACCTGAACATTGAAAATGAAGATGTCTAGATGAGGGTCTTTGTCCAAAGCCTGGATGGCGAGGTGAGGAAATGGTTTAGAGGATTGGCCCCCGGATCTATTGCTGGGATCGAAGCTCTGGATAGTGTTTTCCTGAGGCAGTGGGGAGAGAGGAAGGATTTCATGTATTACATGATAGAGTTCGGGTATTTGAAGAAGTTGGAAGGAGATTCTATCTATGACTTCTCCAAAAGATTCAATAAGATGGATAATAAGATTCCTGCCGAAATAAATCCCTCAGAAGCCTCGGCCAAGATTTCTTATGCTAGTGCGTTTGGTTCTGATTTTTGTCTTTTATTGAGAGAAAGAAGAGCCACCTCCTTAGCTCAAATGCAAGATGCAGCCATAGAAGTGGAATCCAATGTATTAGCAGCTGATAGACTGAGGAACAAGGCCGACACAGACAGGAGAAATGGAAGATCTGAAGCCTCAAATTCTAGCCCGTCGGTGCCCCACCCTCAAGTGGATGAACTGACCAAGATGGTAAAGTCTATGTATACATAAATGGAGAGAATGAAGGTGGAGGGGAGGCAATCATACAAGGGCCCTCAGAACGCCGAAAACAAAGGAGGTTTCAGGAGGCCAAACAATATTACTTCCCCGACTATGCAAAGAGAGAGGGGAAGAGACAGAGAAGACTAGAAAATTCAGGCCCCTTTTCAAAACAATTTTGTGGCCGAGGGGGAAGAAGGGGAAATAGATGAGCTTGATCCTGAAATCCATTNGGCGAGGTGAGGAAATGGTTTAGAGGATTGGCCCCCGGATCTATTGCTGGGATCGAAGCTCTGGATAGTGTTTTCCTGAGGCAGTGGGGAGAGAGGAAGGATTTCATGTATTACATGATAGAGTTCGGGTATTTGAAGAAGTTGGAAGGAGATTCTATCTATGACTTCTCCAAAAGATTCAATAAGATGGATAATAAGATTCCTGCCGAAATAAATCCCTCAGAAGCCTCGGCCAAGATTTCTTATGCTAGTGCGTTTGGTTCTGATTTTTGTCTTTTATTGAGAGAAAGAAGAGCCACCTCCTTAGCTCAAATGCAAGATGCAGCCATAGAAGTGGAATCCAATGTATTAGCAGCTGATAGACTGAGGAACAAGGCCGACACAGACAGGAGAAATGGAAGATCTGAAGCCTCAAATTCTAGCCCGTCGGTGCCCCACCCTCAAGTGGATGAACTGACCAAGATGGTAAAGTCTATGTATACATAAATGGAGAGAATGAAGGTGGAGGGGAGGCAATCATACAAGGGCCCTCAGAACGCCGAAAACAAAGGAGGTTTCAGGAGGCCAAACAATATTACTTCCCCGACTATGCAAAGAGAGAGGGGAAGAGACAGAGAAGACTAGAAAATTCAGGCCCCTTTTCAAAACAATTTTGTGGCCGAGGGGGAAGAAGGGGAAATAGATGAGCTTGATCCTGAAATCCATTTCTTCGGGGACACTCCCCCTTTTCCTCATCTCACTCAATCAGCATACTAGGATTCTCTCATGGATAGTCAGCTAAATGAACTGAGCAAGGGAGACAAGCCTAGTGGCATCCAAGGCAGATATGATTTGAGGTCTAAGAAAAAGACAATAGCACCTGATGTCCCTGAGAAGTCCATTAGAACAGAGAAAACTGCTAATGAAGTAGCAGACGGTCACAGAGGTAAGAAGCCCTGACTCCTCTCTCCCATAGTCCAGAGTCATGTTCCCGAAATAAGAGAAATCTCGAAGCTTACCTCTTCTTTTAATTTCAAGCATGAAATTCAAAAGATAAGAGTCCCTGTGCCCCTAACCAAATTGATTAAACATGAAGGGTTCAAGAAATGTTTCTCTGAGATTTTACAGTCTGAGGTCTCATGCCTTCCCACAGACTCCATCAATTTGAAAGATGAAAATCCTAGAGTTGTCCTAGGTCCTATGGTAGAACACAGGAATGACTCATCCCCTCCATTCTACACTTCCTTGAACATACATGACAAGGTACTGCACAATTGCTTGATGGATTCGGGGGCTTCTCACAACCTCATGCCCAAAATTTTCATGGAAGAATTAGGGCTAGAAGTCACCCAAGCCTACCATGATCTCTATTCCTTTGACTCCAGGAAAGTTCAATATCTAGGAGTCATCAAAGACCTGGTCGTGACCATGCTTCAATTGCCCATGAAAAGTGTGGTCATGGATATTGTAGTGGATGATGTCCCCCCCAAGTTCGGTATGTTGTTATCAAGATATTGGATAAAAAGACTGTGGGGAAATTTGTATATGGAACTCACATATGCTACTATCCCAGTGTTTGGAGGAGAACATAAGAGGCTATACAGGGAAGCCCAACTGGCCTATATAATCAGTGATGAGGCCAACCCTACCAACCATCCCATTTTTTCCTTAGACACTGATTTAGGTTCCAGTGTACTACAACTTACTAACGCTCTCGAGCCTTCCTTAAAACTCAGAAACCAACCCACCACTCCTCATGAATGTTCTTCCCCCATCTCCCCCGTCTGGAAAATGTTTTTTGATGGAGCCTCTTCCAGGGAAGGCGTTGGTGCTGGGGTAATTTTTGTGTCACCTACTCAAGAAACCATATCTCTGTCATACAAACTAGAATTTTAATCTACCAACAACGTGGTAGAGTATGAAGCTCTTGTTCTAGGATTAAGAGCTGTGAGGGAAATGGGAATTCAGGAGGTAGCAGTGTTCGGAGATACAGATTTGGTGGTCCAACAGATCAGAAGCGCTTATTAGGCTAAGCATCCTCGACTCAGGAGTTACAGAAATGAGGTGTGGGACCTAATTGACAGTTTCTTCTCAGCATTTAACATTTCTTTCATCCCAAGAGAGGAGAACACAATGGAAGATTCCTTGGCTACATCAGCAAGAAATTTCAAAGTACCCTTGCTGCTAAAATTCAGATATGATGTAGAAGTAAAATACAAACCCTCTATACCTGACAACGTCAAACATTGGAAGGTATTCAAGGATGACCTCAAGATCAAGAAGTTCTTGGAGACTATCGAAGAATTTTCAGAGATGCATATCGAACAAGACTCTGTCTCGGAAGAGAAGATTGATGGGGGTAATTTTCTGAATAAGATTGCAGAGCGTAACATTGTGCAGCTCCCCAACAATCATATTCCAAGGGGACTGGTTCCTTTGGAAAGGCTTTTTGATAGAAATGATGTGGCATTAAAAGGGGAAATCTCAGAAGATGACACTGATACAATTCAGTGCAACATTGTCACTAAGAGTGAGCCCAAGTCAATCAAATTGTCAAGAAGTCTGACAAAGGAGCAGAGGTCTGAATATGTTGGACTTTTGAGGGAATTTGTTGATGTTTTCGCCTAGACCTACGAAGACCTCAAAACATATGACACTTCTTTCATCGACGATAAAATTTTATTAAAGGGGTAAGAAAAACCATTTAGGCAGAAGCTAAGATAGATCAATGCTATGTTGTTGCCTATCATGGAGAGGGAGGTGAAGAAGTTGCTACAGGCCCAGATCATCGTACCACTGAGATATTCAGAGTGGGTGGCCAACTTGGTACCAGTAAGGAAAAAGAATGGAGAAATCAGACTCTGTGTAGACTTCAGAAACCTGAACAGAAGCTCACGAAAGGATAACTACCCCTTACCAAAGATGGAACATATACTGTAGAGGGTAATAGGAGAATCTAGGATGTCCATGATCGATGGTTTCTCTAGCTACAATCAAGTCTCTGTTTTGCCTGAGGACAGAGAAAAGACAACATTTACCACTCCATGGGGCACATTCATGTATGCCAAGATGTCATTTGGATTAATGAATGCAGGGGCAACGTTTCAACATGCCATGGACATAGCTTTCGTTGGGGAAAAGGATAAATTTGTGGTCGTCTATCTGGATGACATCACAGTGTTTTCAAAATCTGATGAAGAACATCGTTGTCACCTCAGGAAGGTTTTCCTTAAATGCAGGAATTTTGGCATTTCATTAAATCCCAAGAAGTCTGTGTTCGCCATGCAAGAGGGAAAGTTACTAGGCCACATAGTATCAGTGAAAGGAGTTAGAATTGATCCTAGCAGAGTTGAGGCAATACAAGCCTTATCAATCCCGAGGTCCAAGAAGGAGGTCCAATCTTTCCTTGGTAAGATTAATTTTCTGAGGAGGTTTGTGCCTAAGTTTGTTGAAGAGATAAAACTTATAACAGCCATGTTAAGGAAATGAAATGAAGTGAGGTGGACTTTTGAATCACGACACTCCTTTGAGCGAATAAAGAAGGCCCTGACTGAAGCCCCTGTTCTTATTAGTCCCGACTACTCAAAGGATTTCGTTATTTTCTCCTTTGCCTCACCTGACACGGTGGATGTTGTTTTATTACAGACAAACGAGGTTGGCCTAGAGCAGCCTATTGCCTATTTCAGCCGAGCATTGAGGGATGCTGAAGTCAGGTATGACACCATGGAGAAGCAGGCCTATGCTCTGGTAAATGCTTTCAAGGCCTTCGGAATCTATGTCCTGCAGTAAAAAATCATCGCTTATGTCCCCTCTGTTATTGTTAAAGACATCCTTATTCAGCCTGACATAGACGGGAGGACGAGTAAGTGGATAGCCAAGATTATGGAATTTGACCTGGAAATAAAGCCTACCAAATTGATCAAAGGTCAAGGTTTAGCCAAGTTGTTGGTTGAAGCCAATTTCCAAGCTTTGGGGGTAAGTTTCATCAACAAATACTCGGGAATTCATCAGGGTCGGCTGCCTAAAATAGACCCTCAAAGGGAGCCCCCAATGGCTCGATGTCCTTGGTATAAGGATGTCATATACTTTTTGCAAGAGTTACGGACTCCAGACGGCCTGCAAAGAAACAAAGCAAGAGATCTGAAGCTCAAGGCAGTGAAATACTGCCTTATCGATCAAATTTTATACTGGAAAGACCCCCTGGGGGTACTTTTGAAATGAATGGATCCACAAGAGGCCAACAGGATCATGTTTGAATTTCACAGCAGCCTATGTAGAGGGCACCATTTCTGGAAGGCCACAGCCCACAAAATTATCAGAGCAAGGTACTACTGGCCCACCTTCTTCGTTGATGCCCATAGAGGGGTCATAGCTTGCACTAAATGTCAAATATTTGCAAGAAAACAACAGCTTAAGTCTTTTCCTTTAAATCGTGTGGTTGTTTCAGGACCTTTCCAGCAATGGGGCCTAGATTTCATTGGAGAAATTCACCCTGCTTCCAGTGGGAAGCAAAGATGGATCCTGACTGCCACAGATTTCTTTACCAAGTGGATTGAAGCTATCCCCACCAGGAGTGCTTCCCACAAGGTAATCATTAGATTCCTGGAGGACCTCATCACGAGATTCGACTGCCCAAGTAAGATTGTCACTGATAACGCAGCCTCTTTCAGGGCTGAGTCGTTAGCCAAGTTCTGTGAGCTATTCGGGATCAAACTGATTCACTCCACCCCATATTATCCCCAGGGCAACGGTTTGGCAGAATCCTCCAACAAAAGCCTGATAAGGATCATCAAAATTTTGTTGGAAGACAACAAGAAGGCTTGGCATTCAAAATTGAAATTTTCTCTATGGGACGATCGAATGACCACGAAGAGATCTATAGGCGTCTCTCCTTTCCAATTAGTCTATGGAGCAGAGGTTGTTTTTCCTTCTCATTTAGCCATTCCTGTAGAAAAATTCCTCTAGAATCATCAAGAGGAGCCTGATGACATGATCAGAAGAATTCATTAGCTAGTGGAAGTCCAGTAGGTCAGGGAGCAGGTAATGGGCAAAATTCAGGACCATCAGCAAAGGATCAAGCAGGGTTTCGATAAGAAGGCCAAGAAGGAACAGTTTTGGATAGGAGACCTGGTACTGAAATGGGATGCTCCTAAACAAGATAAAGGCATGCACGGAAAATTTGAAGCCCTGTGGATCGGGCCTTTCAAAGTATCCGAAGTATTCTCAAATAACACCTACAGGGTAGTAGATTTGAAGGATCAAGAAATTTTCAATGGCCCTGTGAATGGGCATTTCCTAAAAAGATTTTTCTCTTGAGCCGCACATGGCTCTCTCGCAGTTGTAAATATTGTTTTTCTTCCATCTTTAAGTTTTCAATAAATGACCCCATAGCCCAACAGCAAGGCACTGGAACTGAAAAATGAGTCCTTAGAGCATCACAGGGATCACTCTATCCCCGATGGAGCCTAATGTTAGTAACATTTCTCATCCGAGGCACGAGAGCATTTAGATCTACAAGTGGCTCGAGAAGCGCCCGAGCGCAGCACGGAAAAATCTCATTTTTTAGGCTTCCAAGCAAGTTAGCGAGCACGATTGTACTGTCGATGGTCAAGATTCATCCATAGGAGCATATCAATGGTTGGCGGGAAATCACGGTTAGAGAAGTTGCGGCGAGGTTAACGCAATAGATAGCACCCATATTATGTGCAGGGAAGGATAACAGTTGTCCATCCAGAGGACGCGTGGTGCGAGATCTAGTCGCGTCGACGTTTCAGAATTCGGGAATTCAAGGGGTGAGAGTTTCATGTTGTTTTACATCTCGAAACCCCAAACCCCGAAAGTGATGAAAGCACCGAAAGTTAGGCCCCGCAGTATCACGAAGCAGTCACAGCAGACCATCCAAAAGGAACACGTGGTGTGCGATTTGGCCCCCGCCTTTTTTCCCATTGCAACTTCGAGGCACAAGGAGCAGCCCCATCATATTCCCGATGCGTGAGGTGCCGAGAGAGTCCAGGGCCCGGGGCCCACAACATCATCGGGTGAGTTCAGGATCATCAGATATGAGATGGACACGTGGTGCCCAATTACGCCGTCTCGGCGTTTTTCTCATCGCGACCGTGATAATCAAGAATTAGTTCCTTCCTATTCACGAATGTCGAAAGCACCTTTGAGAGTAAGCACAGAGTCACAGCTCGTGGTCACTTGGGAATAAAAAGACCCATGCAAGAGGAGCCAAAGGCATCGAGTTCAGTTACAGATGGGATCATCGTGATCTCCAAGCACCATCCGATCCGATCTCAATCATGTTTCTCACTTGGAGTAAATGAAGGCAATAACAGGTGGTTGAAACCTCCTTTCATTCATTAAGTGTGAGGGATGGAGGGTCTGGCAAGCGGTCTGCTCGAAGGGGTCCTGTGTACCGATTTTTCCAAAGAAGCCATGCCGAAGTCCTCAACTAGACAGAGAAGTCTTCACACACTAGCTCGACACTTAATGGCTCAGCTACCCTCCTTGCAGGAGCCATGCACATATAAGGTGGCGCTTGAAGAAGGATATTAGTACGAGTTTGAATGAAGAGACACCAAGCCTTGGGTAACTGGGCACGCCTCTGTGAAGTGAATTTTCCTGAGTATATAGACTCAGTCTTTTCATTTTGTAGTCTATCGATGGTTGATCAAGGCTCCCGGTTGTAAAACTTTAATGAAGCACTGTTATTATAGTTATGCATGGACTCTTGAAACTTCTTTCCTTATGAATGTCAGCTTCTTTCACATCTTTGTTTACACTGTGTTAGAACAACTCATAATTGGAGGATCTAGTCGAGTTGTGACTATTATAGGATGATGTAGGTTGGATCACTGTAACAGTTGCGTTGTTTCTAATCGGTCTCTGTGATTTTCTTAGCATTGAACGACTTGGAATTGGAGGATCCAGTCAAGTCCCCCTTTCAGTTTCCCAAAGCCCTGAACCAAGAGGATCTTGCATTCAGAGTTTTTCTTCTACAAACTACTGAAAGGCCTTTTGTTCTCTCTTCTCACCAACTCTTCCGCTTGTTCATATTTTAAGCAACTCACTAACTGAAGTTAGATCAAGACCTCCTTTGTCCCTTTCATACTAGACCCAGTCCCTGAGTTAGAGCGATATCTCCTCGAGTATCTACCCATTTGATCACCCCTTAAAGACTATCATGACATAAAACTGATGGGCATTGGGCTCTGCTCCTACAAGCAATCCAGGAGTGACTTCTGATGCTAACAGTTAGTATGATGATCATAGCTTCAACATGCAACCTAGATCAAAATAATGTCATAACAAATAGATTCATATCAGAATAATCAAACCTGGGTTGCATTATTCCTCTGAATGTGTTGGATCTTGAGATCCTTATGGATCTATGGAAATAGATCCCTTCTACTGCAAATACCCTTTAAAGCTTAACAATTTAAGCATATGTGAGTACATACCTCTGATATCATTTGTAGGTAGTGGTACCATCTGGTAGTAGCGGTAATAATTACCAACCCCTTTTAAAACTTCAAGGGTGACTACAACTGGTACTACATATGATACTCAACTGATACTACAACTGCAATTGCTACTACATCTAATTCTGAAACTGCAACTGCAACTTAGGGTTTTATGAGGAAACCCTAATTTTTCAAACTTCAAATTTTGAAATTCTAATTGAGGGGTTAGATGCGTTGAGCTGAGGCAAGTATGTTGGTACAATCAAATTTATGAAAATCCAAATTTTGACCCCTCAAACTTGACCAACGGATTTCTGGACTAGTGCTTCTGGTTTTCTGGTACTTCTGGTTTTCTAGTACTTCTGGTACTTCTGGTTTTCTGGTACTTCTGGTACTGGTAAAAACTAGGGTTTCACTTTATGGGAGTTATATCCACTGAAAAGGTGCTTTGAAGGTGCCAAAGAGTTCCTTGGGCTAGGATTCACTTTTCTATATGACTTCTGGGATGAAATTCCTCTTCAATAAAAATCCCTAATTTTCATGTACAACAATAGTGACGTTTTCTTCTTCTTGTGAAAGATGCTCTCTTCAGCTTAGCTCTGATACCATGTTAGATTTTAAGCTATTATTAGGTTTCTTTTCAATTTACTAGATAACAATAGAATAGATAGGATCAATGAGAGAAACACAATCACAAGAGATACATCATTTATCCTAGGAAACCCTCATGGGGGAGAAAACCCAACAAAAACTTCCTTAATATAGATAGCCAATACAATGCCAAGAGAATAAACCAAACAATACAAAAATTCCTCTCCCAAGCAATGCACCTCTCTCTCTTCCTTCTTCTCCAAATGTAGCTCCAAACTTGTGCTCTGGATGATCAAGTGAGTGAGTGAACCAATTCGGCACTAGCCTCCTTTATTTATACAATCTGGCAGGTGTTGAAAGGAACTGTCTTTTCACTAGCAGGGCCGAATTCTCTTTCTGGGTGGTTAGAACCACCTTAATTTATTCTGGGGGGCCGAATTCTCTTTCTGGGTGGTTAGAACCACCTTAATTTATTCTGGGGGGCCGACTTCTCATTTTGCATATTATAGTTAGGGTTTGACCAATCCACAAAAGGGCATTTGGTCATTTACAATGCCTGACATGATCAATCCACAAAAGGGGATTGATATAATGAATAATACATCAATAATAAATATAAATACTCTTTGCAGTTGCAATATTTCAACAGATCCCACTACAAGGAAAGTGAGATAGGATGAAGACTTGTGACATGAGTCTTTGGATCTTATTCTATTTGTAGAGTAGGTGCTATGTATACCATAATGTGAATCGTTGCATCAATAATCTTTAGGAGATGCTCTGATAAGACTAGGTTCTATTTCTAGAGATGAATTGGAGGTCATTCATAGGAAGATTTGGTTTGTCTGATTTAGTCAAAGAATATCCAGTTGTAACTAGATACGAAATTTTCTTAATTTAGACAGAAGTATGTCCACATATAACTAACTAGACCTTGATCTGGTCAAGACATGTCCACAATATAACCATCATGCATCCAAATACTTTATTTAGAAATAATTGTAACTAACATGAAGTTGATCTAGTCAAGATATGTCCACAATGTAATTGTTACACGTCCACATACACAATGTAGAACTCAAGAAAAAATCTTATAAACAGGGATGTGCTCTGTTCGAGTGTAGGACGGATGAGAAGAGAAGAAAAATGTCATGTAACTATTCAATGAAATTGAACTGGAAACACATCAATTTTTTTTCGAATTGAAGATAAAGATCTAGTTCTATAAGATTTTTTTTTTAAAACTGAATACAGGGTGGAAGGGTGATGCTAGGGTGAGTTGAAGCTCACTGAGGATTGGTGTCCTCATCACTTGTAATAGGTTGGTTCCTCAGAGGATTGGTGTCCTCATTATCTCAATAGGTTGGTGTCTGAGAGGATTGGTTTCCTCATTGTCTATGATAGGTTGGTTCCTGAGAGGATTGGTGTCCTCATTATCTATGATAGGTGGGTGCCTATCAAGATGAATAATTATAAATTTTAATTTGGTGCTTGCAGAAGAACATAAAGAAATATGTTTTGTGGTTTTCTCCCACATTAGGTTTCCACATAAAAAAACTGGTGTAATGTGTTTTTTGTGTTGTGTTTTTGTTTCTTCATGTATTATTGATTAAGTAAGCATTTATAAATAACACCAATGAAAAAGAAAGAAAAGGAAAGGATAAACATAGGGAGTTTAAAAAGAAAAAGTCTTTTAAAAGGAAATTTTTTTATTCAAAAGAGGATAACAACAGCTCTTCAGACACTGAAGAAGAAGAATATGAGTCAGATACAATTCAATATGAAAACTTCTCATGGATTTGGAGCAACACAAATCTGATCAGGAAAAAATAGACATAAAAGAGTGTGAATTTGTAGTATATATGGAAGGAGAACTCATTAGTGCTATAGAGGAAATCTCCCGGCTCAAGAAAAAGAATAGAATAAGAAAAGAACAGTTACAGGTCTACAATGAAAAATACAATGTTATTAGTGAAGAAATAGTCATGTTAAAAAATCAGCTAGAAGAGGATAAAAGAAGGGAAGAAATATTGATGAATCAAATAAAATAAAAAGAGAACATATGTGACGAACTAGAAGCACAAATAGTTTTATTAAGAAAGGATATAAAGAAATCCAAGACTCAAATGAACTTCATAAAAGGATCTGAAACTCTAGATAATATTCTCAACAATCATAGATCACCAGATGACAAGATAGGGCTAGGATATAAGGAAAGTTTGAAAATTGTCAAAGGTGAATCAAGCACCGGCATGTCAACTAGTGAGAAGCCTACTAGTTATGCAAATTCTCTAAAGGGAAACAACAGTCGGCCTAACAAATCAAAATATGAAAAGAAGAAACAGTTAGAACTAGATCATCCACACTATGCAAATAAATATGAAGCAACGAAGCAACAAGTGCCTGAATCTTATCAAATTAGAAGACAAAGACCAATTCCTACAAGAATTGTTTTTCAAAGGCATCCAAATTTTTTCTATGGATATTTGTTCTCTTGTGGAAACTTTGTACATAAGTCTATGAATTGTAGGACTTTTAGACATAACAGAAATATAGGAGTTGGATTCAATAAACCTCAAATGGATATGTCTCAAAATGACTTCAATAATTCCTTCTCCCCTCTTCTAAATGACCTCGAATGCCACATATTCAATAGTTTTGGATACAAGGAAAGTGAATGAAAAAGAGAGATGTTGCCTATTTATAAACAAGACAGACAAGAAGATTTTACGAAGGTTTAGAGGAAGAAAAATAAAGACAAAGAAAATTATGGACTGACACTATCTGCCAAAAATCAAGAAAATCAATGGTATATTGATAGTGGCTTCTCCAAGCACATGAAAAGAGACAAGAGTAAGTTTGAATTCCTAACTGAATAAAAAGGTGGTAATTTTACTTTTGGAAACAATGCTCTAACTATAATTAGAGGAAAAGGAGCTATTGTACTAGATGAAGATAAGAAGAGAAAGAACAAAGAATGAAATGTGCTATATGTAGATGGTATAAAACATAACTTGTTGAGTGTAAGTCAAATGTGTGACCAAGGACACAATGTTATCTTTTATTCAAAACGTTGTAAAGTAAAGGATGTGAATACAAGGAATATTGTTGTAAAGGCAGTCATAACTTCAGGGAATATGTATGTTCTAGAAGAAGGAAAAGAAAAATATTGCATTGGTAAAACTGATGAGAGTTGTCTTTAGAAAAAAAGACTAGGTCATCTTAGTTTTAATCATCTTGTTAAGATAGGAAGAAAAGATGATGTAAGAGATAAGCCAAAAATTTCCAAATCTGAGAATACTTTCTGCAAATCATGAAGTTTGGAAAGTAGTCAAGAGTTCAATTCAAGGAAAGAGAACACTCCAACACTTGACCTATTGAGTTGATTCATACATATCTTTGTGGCCCTACTAGTACACAATCCCCTCGAGGTGAAATATATTTGATTTATTTATGACTATACCAGGATGACTTGGGTTGGATTGTTAAAACATAAATTTGAGGATTTTGTAAAATATTCAAAGAGTAGGTAGAAAATGAAATGGACTTAAAAATCAAATGCCTAAGGTCATACAAAGGAGGAGAATTCACATCTAATGAATTCAACAATTATTGTGAAAAACATGGGATCAAGAGACAATTTTTTATTGCAAGAACCCCTCAGCAGAATGGAGTTGTAGAAAGGATAAACATAATAGTTCAAGAAATGGCAAAGGCCATGCTTGATGAATTAGTAGTACCAAAAACCTTTTGAAGAGAAGTTGTTCAAACTATTGTTAACATTCTCAATAAATCACACAGAAGAGTAAATGTTAATGAAACCCCTTATGAGATATGGTATGGAAGACCAACATCAATAAAGCACTTCGAAATTTTTGGAAGCGAATGCTACATTAAAACAAATGAAGACAACTTAGGTAAGTTTTATTTTAGAGTTTATGAAGGTATCTTATTAGGATACTCCTGCATAAGTAAAGGATATAAGTGCTACAAAAAAACGCTCCATAAAATAATGGAGAGCATAGATGTAAGAGTAGATGTGAGACCACTTTTGGGATCATGGGAGCTTGGTCCACTTTTGGGCCCCTTTTAGGGTTTTGGGTTAATGTAATGGGAAAGGGATTTCGGCCCGTGGGTTTACCCATGCTTAGGCCCACTTTTGTAATGTATAAATAGATACTTAGGCAATATAAGAATGGTCGATGTCTTAGTGCTAGTAGTTAGATCTATGTGATCGGATGCGGATTGTAAATTCTCTATGCATGATTGTAAGAGGCTTATAGAGCTAAGTGCAAGTTGTTGTAAGAGGTTGTGGAAGGCTCTGTGTTGAAGTTTAAGGAAGAAGGATCTAGTGAGTTGTGTAGATTTTATGTCCTACGAGAAGAAGGTTTTGAGGCTCTGTGATGTAAATAACAATTGAAGATACTAATAAAGAAAAAGAGTTGGTGGTCATAGCCCCAGGGTGGGGGTGAACCACATAAATATGTGTATTATGCTTTGCGCTTTGACTTGATGTGTTTATCTCTTTCTTTGCTAAGTGATTTGATATATTTAGATTTTGCCAAAAGGGACGGTAGTTAGGATTTTGTTGGTAAGCTCTTGAGCGTTGAACCCTGGGTCTACCCCTGTGCCAACAAATGGTTCCGTTGTCAGGACTGAAACTATGATTGCTGGGAACTAGAGAAGAAGAAGCTTTGTGCAAAGAAATCTCTGTGCGTAGATCTGTTTCCCTAGTGTGTAGTGTTTTACTTGACCTGTGAAGCTTTGTGCCAAGAAATAAAGGTCATATCTAAAGAAAAGAGGTTAGATATGCAAGAAAAGAGGTTGATACTGAAGAAAAGAAGCAAGATATGAATGCTTTGTACTCTAAGAAAGGTAAAAGTGGATTTTTCTGATTAAAAGAGGTAAGATCTGTAAGTTCTGTGCTCTAATAAAGGTAAGAAAGTTCTAGATATGAAATATTTGTGCTCTGTAGAAGTAAGATAAGTGGAAATTTTTGTTTCTAGAGCATGGATCTAGGTATTTTTGATAGATTTTGTCCTAGATTAAAACCTAGGGCATTAATAGATGAAAAAATGCTTGATATGAATAGATATGGTAAGTATAATGATAGATATGTTATACCTATGTATAGAAAGAATGTTTGGACTAACAAATGGATGTAGGATCCTAGAAAGAAATTGTTGCAGATTGGACCCTATGATCCTGGTGCGAAGTACAAAAGAGGCTAGGGATCAGTTACAAGAAAGAGAGGATTAACCCTCTATTACAGTTGCAGAAAACCAGGACATCTAGCTAAGGAATGCTCTGGTGGAGGTCCTAGTTGTCTTTGTTGCAAATCTCTAGATCATGAAGTATTGGATTGCCCCAGAATGATTTCTAGGCTCAAAGGAATGAATCGGAACCCTAAGGCAGATATAGAGATAGCAGAACCTCAGAAAGAATCAAAGAAAGAATTAATTCAGATGAAAGAAACCTTGACTGAACATCAACATGTCATATTATCAGATATATTTAAAGAAAAATAATGCATCGAAGTAAGGATAGGGGACTTCGGCATTGATTGTGTTCTAGATGAGGAAAAACAAATAAATATCATGACAGAGAGAACGTGGCAAGCTATAGGGAAGCCTGCCATGATCCCTTCACTAGGAGGAATAGGTCTCTTCAAAGGAAAATTGGTAAACCTATGTGGAAGGCTCACTCAGATATCTACGAATGATAATGGAACTTCAACTGAAAAAGATTTTGAGATTATTAAATTTATTGAGGACAGTGCCCTGTTTACTATGTTACTTGGAAAACCTTGGATTGATAGAGATCAAGTTAGACGGAAGGAAGAAGCAGAAGTTTTGGAATAGAAGAAACAAGAATTAAAAGGTTTTATGACCAAGAAGATTGCACAGTTGATTGAATAACAAAAGAACAGATCGAAGCTCCTTGACACTAGAGACCCTAATGTCGAAGATGAAAGAATGTCAGAAGGATCACAGAAGACTGAAGCACCTGTTCCAGAGAAAGAAGAATTATTTCCTTGGAGAATTTCAACAGTGCGCAATGACTATGCTAAAAGAAGATAGGAACGAGAATGGAAAAAGATAGACCGAGTTGAATATTACTAGGAAGAAGGCTAGAAAGTTAAGTAAGAAGAGGGTGAAGATTGAAAAGTTACAGGAGATTCCACATGGAACATCGCAGAAAGAAAACTTGCAGAATGGGAGCTTCGCCGGGATATCAGAACAGTGACCTATGGCACTTCGTCGTGGCGAAGCAATATAGTCGTTGGACCGATATACCCATTCGACTTCCACCCTAAATGAGAAGAAAAGAATTCAGATCAACGTTAATGGAAGATAGATCAACGTTAATGGAAGATTCATACCCGTTGTAGGAAGACTGTTGTCAAATTTCTTATTTAGCTCGTCACGCCATGCCCGAAGAACACTTTTTCCAACTGATAATTCGAAGCCTATAGAACTAGTGATTGTATACAGTGGTCATTGCGATCTGATTTTTCATCCTAGTGTAGTATCTGAGATCATCATGACCCCGATTAATTTTCCTGAGTGCGTATGTCTGACGAGCTCACCGCAGTTGAAGAATTTGTCACCAAGGTCCTCCTTGATTTAATGACTGAGAGAGTCATGTCAGAAAGAGGAATGTCTACCAGAGTCCAAGCATCATCGACAAGAGGAGTAGCAGCTTCTCCATCCACTGCTCAAAACAGACCGTCCCGACAGGTCGATGAGAAGAGAACGAATAATAAGGATGATCTTGCAAATCCTAAACTGATTCTAAGCATTTTTCCCTCTACCTACCCCCTCTACATGGTGAAATCAACTGTGACAGTGTGCCCTGAGAGTTCGAGTATGCTATGATCACTGCATACCTGCTAAAAGGGGTGCGTGCAGTTCATTCTGATCAGGACAAGCTCGCAGCATTGAAGTTTAGTGACTTCAACCTCGGTGACAGGAAAGTCTACAATATGCTCGCCCCGCACAAGTATCTAACGAAGATGAAGGAAAAGAAATCAAATATCATGTCGCAGTCCTAGACTGAGAACCTCATGCAGTCAACATTGTTGAATGTCATGAAGATCCCGCACTTTGGCAGGCACCAGGAGGTGATTGCGCGCATAAAGTTTCTTCTGTATTGTTATCACAGAGGCTACTTGTGGTTGAACCGTCATGTCACAGTGGATCCAACCTTGATCAATCAGATCATAGGACTCAGGATGCAATTCCCTAACCCACAGGAGTTTTATCCTAGAAAGACCACAGACAGAGCGCTAGCAGCGAAGATCAAAGAAACCTATGGCGATGTTTAGAAGGGAATGTGAGGCTACAAGGTATCCTCTATTCAGAGCGGTGCAGTGTGCCTTGCCTGTCAGCTGATCGCAGGCAAGCTAGTTCGCAAGAGCCAGCCCAACCAAGTGACTGGATTCATAGTTGATCTTGCAGGGAAGTGCACAGAAGGAATTCAAATGAATTGGGTGAAGTACTTGGTGAATCAGCTCGAACTAGATTGCAGGGAAGCACAAGACCAAGGGTATGATTTCCATTTTAGTTTGCTTCTCATAATGATCGCATTCATAGCATGGGAGATGTTGGAGGGTGCCACTTTCCCTGAGACCAATCCATTTAAACCTTTAGTTTCGAGGTTCAGTACCCTATGGTACTCGACCAATATGATCAAGAAATGGCATTCAAATGTCGTATTCCATGTATACTACAACCAAATGAAGACCGCCATCTATTCTATGCCTCACATTACCCTGAACACGCTCCATAGATTTAGAACCGTAATGAAGTTCAGCGCGGATCACCACTTCATTTATATAACAACGCGAGATGATGAACACAAGAAACAGTTGCAGTCTTATTACAAGTTGACCGAGGAAGACATCGAAGAGATCACCAAGGATTAGTCAACAGACATTCTCATTCCATCGAACCCCACAAAGTTGTCCGATATTGATAACCCAGAGACTGAACTGGATACATCGGGACCAAACAAAACGAAGAAGCCTGAAGAGGTTCACGAAGTAGACAGTGCATCTGTAAGGACTACCTCTATCACACCAGATGAAGGAGGTGATGGAAAAGAGATAGAAGGCACAGAAATTGAACAATAGAAAGGAAAAGTACCACCGCCTAGGGACGAAGAAGACTCGTCGAAGAAAAGGAAGGTCTCACCTCTGAAATCTTCCTCCTGAAATAAACCTAGAGCCCCTGTAACCAAGATGCAAGCTACCCTCACGTTGGATGAATTTGATTTCATCGTTGCAGCGGTAAATGATGCTTCAAAGGAGATAATAGAGAAGCAGGAGGCAAAGTAGGAGAAGATGTATAACCGTATAGATATTGAACTCCAAGGAGTGCAACAGGCACTCCAGTCTAGCCATGCAGTCCCCACTGTGCCTCTGATAGCAGGGATAGTAGAACCAGGAGATGAGCCAGCTCAACTTCATCGGATTGTTGATATGATCGAAGCTCACTTTCGAAAAGCTCAAGAAGACACAACACAAGCCACCCAGGATTTGACATAGGTATAGGGAGTACTTGTTGAGAAGCACAGTGTTGTCGAACGAGAAAAACTTGCTCTTCAAGTATAATGGGACAAAGAGAAAGTAGAGCTACAACAAAGCAAGGAACAGTTTCTCGTAGAGCAGCTTGAAGTCAAGGAACTAGTCAACAGAGCACTCTGCTCTGTGACTAATATCGAAGTACAGGCTAAAGAGAGAGTTCCACAACAGGCGACACATCTTGAAGAAGTTATACAGAAGCTTCAACAGCGCATTGTCAATCTAGAACTCCGTGTTGTGCCCAAGACCCCTTGGGAGATAAGAGACCGGTGAGAAGCAATTGCTCAGAATGATTGAAAGATCTTGCCTTGGAGTGCAAGAAGCTCAGTAACCAGAGTGACCAGACTTGTGAGAACCTTACATAGAATCTGGAGTTACAGGCGCTGGAGTCATAGCTTCAAGAAGCAAAGTATCATGCAGATACATTACAGGCGTAACTGAAGGCCCTGTTTGCAGTGGATAGAATGAAAATGTCTCGTGAACAATGCACAACTCAGTAGCAGATACATACGATCCAGATAAAAGTGATGTAATTCAGTCAGCAAATCCAACCGGTGCAAGACAAGGCATGCATGTTATTTTCTAAGATCGAAAGCCAGGGAGTAGAGCTTGAGCAAGTCGTTATCACTGCAGAATAGCACTTGGTAGGACTAGTAAATGACACGGTGATCCTATAATTCACCCAGTAGGAGGCCATAGTGAAGCAGTAGGTCGAAGAAGCTAGATCCAAGATCGAGGCTTTCGAAGAAGAATTACACAGACAAGAGTGACTCGGGACGAGTCACAAGTGAGTGTTGGGGGCCTATTGGCCCTTGACCAAGTTTTGGGATAACCTTGGTCATTTTGACCTATTTTGGGACTTCGATAGCTAGTCGAAGAAGGAGTGCCAAGTGAAGCAGAGATCATGGGAGCTTGGTCCACTTTTGGGCCCCTTTTATGGTTTTGGGTTAATGTAATGGGAAAGGGATGCCGGCCCGTGGTTTACCCACGCTTAGGCCCACTTTTGTAATGTATAAATAGATACTTAGGCAATGTAAGAATGGTTGATGGCTTAGTGCTATTAGTTAGATCTGTGTGATTGGATGTGGATTGTAAATGATTTGTGCATGATTGTAAGAGGCTTGCAGATCTAAGTGCAAGTTGTTGTAAGAGGTTGTAGAAGGTTTTGTGTTGAAGTGTAAGGAAGAAGGATCTAGCGAGCTACGTAGATGTTCTGCCCTATGCAAAGAAGGGTTTGACGCTCTGTGTTGTAACTGACGATTGAAGATACTAATAAAGAACAAGAGTTGGTGGGCGTAGCCCCAGGGTGGGGGTGAACCACGTAAATCTATGTATTATGCTTTATGCTTTGACTTGATGTGTTTATCTCTTTCTTTGCTAAGTGATTTGATATATTTAGATAGATATAATTATGGTTTGTGCTTCTTATATGTGTATGAATGTTAGATGTGATATGTATGAAGATGCTTAGTGCCGATCTACTGGATCTGATCTATTTTACTGTTGCTAAGTGTTGAAATATCTTAGATCTAAGTGAATGTTGCGATGCTGTGTGCTATCTGTGAAGTATAATAAGGGTTGAATATTGATGAATGATTGATGCTAAGTGCGTTGTAAGTGATATAATCACATATCTGTGTCCTAGATAAGGTTGCAGACACCTAAGTCTTGCAACCACCCCTACCTCTACCTCGGGTGAGACTTCATCTTCTTCACAGGTGTTTCCAAAAGGGCCAGTAGTTAGGGTTTTGTTGGTGCGCTCTTGAGCGTTGAACCCTGGGTCTTCCCCTGTGCCAACAAGTAGTTACAACCAACCACATAACCACAAAGGGAAAAGATATAAAGGGTCCATCCACAATAAAATGAAAGAGGGATATTCCATCATAGTAAGTCCATACTGATTACATAACTTCTTCCTTATCAGTTTTCATATAGTTATATTTATTCTTTTATTGGAAAAGTATAATCAAAATATGATAACTTTCTCCTTGTCTTCTTTCTAGATCATGTTTCTCGTGCTCCAATCCACATTCTTCTCTTCATCATATTTCTTGTAGATGTTTTCATGGTCCACAGGAGGCCTAATTCCAATCCATTATTGGACAAACGCCTTTAAATTTCAAGTATAGTAACAAACATTATCATTTTTGAGAAATTCCAGAGAAATATGTCAGGATCAATTTTGATTGTATTTTTTAACTCTGAGTTTTGAGTATAAGATATTTGAAGTCAATCTATCAAAATATTCTTTTGAGATTAAAAAGTAATACTCTTTCAAAGTTCTCTTGTGCCATTGGGCTATTTCTTTTATTTGAATGTGATCATATTTTTCATTAAACTGTGAAGGATGTGAGGATTTTATCATTTTCTATATTGTGTGGTGTTTGAGGTTCATGGTCCACTTCTAAGGAATTCTCCATATATATATATATATATATATATATATATATATATATATAAGTATTTTGAATTTGATTGTTCCATAAAGAATTGGATTTAGTTATATATATAAGTATTTTGAATTTGATTGTTCCATAAAGAATTGGATTTAGTCATTTGACAATATCCCATATTATTATTCATAAGCCAAAGAGGAGTACCACCTCTCTTAAAAATTAGGGGGATTCATATAATCATGACGTTGTTTTTTCGGCCCTGGCGTATTCGAACATCAACAGTGTTCTTAACCAATCAATTCTCTTTTCAAGAGATAACTTAGAACCCCCTGGCAAGAGAAATATGTCTGGTAGTATCCAAAATTCCTCCTAGTCTAGCTCCCAAAGCACCTACTCCTTATTGATTTGTGGTCATTGATTTATAATTTTCCCTTGGTGTGAGTAGAAACCTACGAACAACAAGAATCTCCTTGCTTATCTCAAATTTTGTTGTATTTCCTACAAAATATCTGGCTTAATACACATGACATTCTCATCAACTGCAATCGTATGGATCTTTTTGTTTTCTTTATCTTGTGAAATAATATTAATGCCATACATTACCATCCATTGATGTGATATGAAAAAAATTTCTTTGTGGTCGACCATGGAATGGAACTGTATGATCCCCCTTTCTTCTTTCGCCTCAAATATTTGTTACAATTTTCTTTGATTTTGTGGAACAACTAACCCATGATGCACCTATACATGTTTCCCTCCTTGAACTTGAACGACCGTGGCTATGGTTGGATTTTGCATGATTAAATTGAAACCTTGATTTTTGATAGTTTTGAGGCACAAACCCTATGTTTAAGAACAATTAACTATGTGAGATAATTGAATGTTGGTCTTGCGATTTATGATTATTCTTTTTCATATATGAAAACTCTCTCTCCCTGACACGATAGGCATTTCTAAAAACTTTAAATGATAATATTGCACATAAAAACTTGAAAACAATTTAGCATATAGCATATAATATTGTTTCAAGTCATGGCCATATATGAGCCAGTGGGGCAATTGTTGGGCCCCTAATTTGCACCTTTTTTCCATATACTTTACCATGTTTTGAAGATATTCTTAGTTATATTTTTTCCTCTTTTGTCAATACCTTCCCTATGATTTCATGTTTTGACTGAACATACAACATTTCTTATGAATTGCATTATTTGGAGTGATAATATAGATTGTTAAGTGGCTTCTTGCTTGATTTCATGGTTTAATAATAAGATGGATCGAAAGCATGTTCTTGCATGGTGATAACGAGTTTTGCTCATCTTATATTTGTTGTTGTTACTCCTTTATCAATCAAGATGGTGTTCCTGTTTGGCATGTTGTTACTTTTGTTATGTTGTTACTTGTTAAAGAATGATGGTGTTACTTATATGATCTCATCAACACTTGAGTATTTTTTCTTCGACCAATGATCAAGTATAGGAGAAAACAGTGCCAACAGGGTGAAAACAAGTCATCAAACAAAAAAACAATGCCAACCATACCGGTTATTGAAGGTGGTGCTAGTGCACCTGAATATTCTATTTTATATATCAGTTGTAACAATGTAATTATACCCTAGATATTATAATATGTATGTCTAGAACAAATATTCTATTTTTGTTAAGATCGTTGTAAAGATTATGCATAAATACCCACAAACTCTCTTGAGTCATGGTTGTCTATTTTCAATCAGAAAAAGGAACAAGTGTGTAGCAGGATTCAAGAACTCATTGTATCATATTTATTTTTAATACATGAGTAGACTAGTTCATGTTACTTGGGCGCTTAATTGTGAGTTGTTTTAGCATCCATGATTGGTGAAGGAAGGCCCCCCTTGATTGATCAGGTGCTGAAATTTCAATTGTTGTTAAGTAGGCACATTATGAATTGTTTCCTATGATTGTTTTGATGCTATGATTTATTTTTGTTTCTTTTGATATTTTGTAAGTTGTTGTTTGTTAATTGTGTGAGTTATTACTTGCATGATTTGGTTAATTACTTCTGAATTGATTATGACCTTGTTGTTTCTTCTCTAAGAAATAGATTTTTCTTTTAATTATAGTAGGTGCATTCTCTTTAAAATCCTCATCAGCTTGTGTGGATAGGATTGTTAAAAATGGGTCGTGTGGAATTGAAGTAATTTCCTCTTTTGAATGGTTATGGTGTGAGTTGATTTTTTTTTCCAATTCAAGATAGTTGAGTGGAGTATCGATTTTATGTTCTACAACATGGAGTTCTAAAAGCATAGTTTAAGGGTGTGATGTTTTCAAAATAGAATTAATTGGGTGAGGTTCTTCGCATATACTGCACGATTGTTATTCATCAACATTACAGAGGAAATCATAGTTTGCATATACTTTGCACTTAATCTTGAAAGTTTTACATCCCCTGGTTGATAATTAATGTGAGTGTTATTTAGTTTCTTTGCAAGGACATATAAAATCACCAATATTGTGGCATCGCTCTCAGAAACGTTATAAGGGAGAGAAAGTACAATTTAATGTTGAATAAGTTGCATGGTATACGGTGCTACTGGGGCATGATAAGTAAAGATGGAAGGTAAGAACCTATGCATTTATCGACCTTCGGGATATCGTTGATATACTCACATAAGAGCACATGGATTGCATGAGTAAGAAGAGTGTACATAATGCATGAATAGAGGTAGAGGAAGACCCCCAAAAACTAATAAACCCACAGGAAGAGGAGGACAAGGGAAAAAGGACTAAGGAAGGAAACCATATATACATGAAATTATCAACAGAGTAGAATCTGAATCCTATAATGTTTTCAAAGTGGCATCCCAGGTAGGAACTAGCTGATGATCAGATCCAAGAAGTAATTCTGTTGAGACAATGGAAACCAAATTGAGAAAGGAGATAAGACCACAAGAAGACCTTCCTAAGGTAGAAAAACCAGAATTTCAAATTCTCATAGAAGGAAAAGGGGAAACAGGTGAACCTGTATGAGGATGTTAAAGTCTAGAGCGGGGTGTAGCACCTAAAATTTTTAACCTGGACCAAGGAAGTGTCATCAAACCTTTTGTACCAGAGGAAAGAAAGCCCGCTTCACCCCATTACATGTCCCATAACTTTGAGATCCCATAGGACTATTGGAGGGAATGGGAAAACATGGCCAACACAACTACCACAATTGAATTTCCCATTTCTAACACCCCGGGGGTTGCACCCATCAAACCAATCTCCTTATTATCTCTTCCCAATTTTCATGGGATCGCCATTGACGACCCAAAATCCTTATTGTTCGAATTCGATGTATTATGTCAAATTTACGATTATACCATTGACTTACAGAAGCTAAAAATGTTCCCTTCCACTTTGAAGAGGGCAACCTTGAGGTGGTTTATGCATCTTTGTGGTGGTTCTATAAATTCTTGGGATGATATGAAGAAAACCTTCCTTGGGAAATACCAAGAATACTGCAGGTCTCAGGAGATTAAGGATGAAATTTTTAAAATGACGTAGCAGGAGGAGGAAAATTTAGAAGAATATGTGGAGTCATTCCAATTTAATTTGTATAGGTCCTCGCACACCAACTTGAGAGGGGATTTCTGAAAGGAAATTATAATTTGAGAGATATAAGACAAATGGTTGGATATGTTGAAATTGACGGGGAAAAGAGATATATCTAAAGACCGTTATGAAGCAATTTGTGATCTGTGTAGGAGGTATTCAAGAGGGACATACAGAGGCAAGCCAATGGTTAGGGAACTCCCCACTAGAGCCATGAAAGCGGCCAATGGAGGGGTAACCCAAATAGAAATCAGGAATTTACTAGAGGATTTTAAGAACGACATACTTGGGACGTTATCCTCATAGTTAGACGTGTTTCAAGCCAAACATAAGCAACTTGAGGCTGAGAAGGCATTAGCCATATGGTGCCCAAAATGCATAATAAAACATTCTTCCAAAGAATGCCCAGTAAAATTCATTGAGGTATGTGGCATTTGCGACCAATACCATCCTACAGAATTATTTTCATGCTTTCCAAGACTAAAGGTGGTATACCAGGGCACCAATGAAGAAATCGAAATTGATTACTTCCTAGCTCTGAAAAATCCATGGAAGCCACGACCTATAGGTATGAATGAGGATCCTGCTACATTTCTTAATACTTGGAGTAATCAGTATGGCCCTCAATAGGAACAATACTTTTCTCTGCATTGGAAAAAACCTCAATAATTCCAATGCCCTTCACCTTGGGTTCAATGACCGTCTCAACAAGTGCATAATCCATCTTGGTCATAAAAATGGAAAAATCCCTCTATCCTGGTGCAACAATTTTTGGCACCCCCACCCTAGTTTCTTTTACCATTACCTCTGAAGTTATCTATCCAAATACCACTACAAATCCCTATGAATGTGCCCATTAACACTCAATTTAACACTTCTGCAATTCGACCTCAACTTATTGTGCAAGCCAATCCGAATCCAAATAATAAAACAATTCAGCAAGTTGAAACGTCAAATTTCCCAGCTTATAGCATCGGCCCTATTACATGTAACAATGTACATATTAGGCTCGAGAGGGTGATTGTTGGCACCAGGACAAAGTGGAAAGAAGGAGGATCATGAGAAATAAATCGTGCAGAAACATAAGTAACGGTTGGAAGGTAAACAACACATGCACATGCAAGAAAGCGTGCACAAGGAAAATGACAGCTGGAGGAAGAACAACATGCGTGCATGGGAGGAAGACCTAACATCGGTAGGGTTAGGGTTTTGGTAATACATTATAAATGACTAAAGAGACCGATATATATAAATAGAGATACACAAGTATCATAGAGAGGTTGATTCGCTTTTGTATTAGTTTAGTTTTTGTAATGATCTATCGTAGCTAGATACAAGTTGATGTGTTATGTAATATGGTCATGGAATGATTTTGTAAGTTGTTGAGATAAGAACAGAGGAGAGGAGGAAGATCTGAGGATTATATTGTAGGATGTGGAGCCTAGTGCGATCTATCTCTCCTCATACAGATCTTACCCATCAAATGGAATTGTAAGCACGCGACGCTGGAGATGCAGAACTATCATAATAAAAGAGCAAAGAGACAAATCTTTGTGGATATAGCCCAAGAGGGGGTGAACCATGGTAATATCTATGTAATGTGATGAATGCATGTATCTCTTTTCTTTCTTTCAGCAGTTCATTGTTATTCTTAATAAAGGAGTTAATATATTGTTATGGAATACGATTATGTTGTTTGGGAATTAAACTATGAAATAGAAACGTTCCCCCGTGACAGAATAAGAAGATTACATTCACAGTTTGTAGTGCATGGATATGGTTAATAAACCCCTATCTCATACTCAATCCTAGGCTGTAAACATCTCAGTCTTACAACCACCCATTTAAAGCTATCTCGGGTGAGACTGCGCAGTACATTCTGTGTACTGTGCTTCCTTCTAGTTTACCAGGAGGGCCAATAGTTTTAGAGGCTTTGTTGGAAACTCAAAAGACATGAACCCTGGGTCAATAAATCAGACAGTAAAAGAGAGTGGTTAAAAAAACAACAAATGGTTTCGTTGTCGTGTTAGAAGGAACAAGAGAGGACTGAGTAGATGAGATAGATTGAACGAGAAAAGAACGAGCGAAACAAGAAGACCAATGATCCATTAGAAGGGAACGTTGAGACCTTGGAACCCCACGAAAGAAGAAATGAAAGGTTGGTTGAGAACCAAAGAGCTAGAGTTTGCCCAGAAAGACAATAGAAACCCTAGACTCACACCTCACAAATATCTGGATAAATGCGTATTTATTGATTTACATGAAGTCTTTTTCTGTGATTTTCTGCATCTACTACAGGAGTGGATACTAAGGTTGAAGGATAACCACACGACAAACCAAGTTCGACAACTAGAGTGCACCCCGGTACAGATTGAGCAGTTACAGCAGGTGAACAACAAATTGAACTACACAGTAGACTTTTGGATTGATAGTATTGTGGGAGGCTTCATCACCAAATTTGCAGTTGACACAGCCAAGTCATATAACGCAGCAGAGCAAGAATTTCTATGTGGACCGCGAGGAAGGTACATTTAGTGCCTGTATACTTCTATTGAGAAACTTCTATATAAAAAATCTGTAATGAAAATTGAATCAGATGGCTAAACTTCCCTGTGTGGATGGGGGAAGGGGGGAAACACTGACAGAGAGAGGATAAATGGAAGGAGGTGAAGAGAAAGGAAAGAAGGAGGAGGAATCCTTGGACCCGATCATGATGGATGACGACTAGATCAAGTGGATCTTGGCATCATTAGGAATGATGCATAGCAGAGTAACCTACCAATATAAGGTGAATACCAAGAAGAGAGTCGTAGCCAAGAGGGAGGGCTTGGAAAGCGATGAGGAAGAGGTAGAGGATCTCTGGGTTATGGAGTAGATTGAGGAAATCCTGTGTGAAACATATGAGAGGAAGATGAGAGGCCCAAGAACGGGAGGAAAAGATAGCCATCCTATCAATATTAATGTCAATGTGGAACCCATAAACCCATGTGCGACTAATACACCAAAGAGAACACCACTATTTAGATAACATAAGTTCGGAGGAAATCGGACAATAAGAAGTACATCTAAACTAGGAGAAACAACTAGAGGAACCAGTTGTGGCAGCACTATTCAAGTATCTACACCGTGCAGAGAAGGTAGTAGTTCAGTATTTAGAATGGTAGGACACGATCCCATTATCAGATTACCATAATTTCGAGGAGAAGCAACAAAAGACCCTGAGAAGCATTTATTCATTTGTGCAAAGATCTGGGAGGAAAAACATATCACTAATGAAGATACCAAACTCGTGCAACTAGCGATTACACTAAGATACTATGCACTACACTGGTACATGAGTCTAGACACGAACAGTACCCCAGGGATGACAAGGACACTGGCCAGCATTAAGAAATTATTGATTAATGAGTTCTAGAAGCCAAGCTCAGAGGATCAGTACATGAATGAGATGATTGAAATAAGACAAAAACCAGGAGAATCGGTATGGGAGATAGATCATAAGTTCAAGTGACCAATAGAAAACTAAAATACCTTATGATCGAGATGCAACATCAGCATCTGTTCGTCAACTCACTAATCCCGCACTTAAAATATCCCTTATGACAATAGAAATTTCAAACGCGGGCAGAGGCTTTGCAGGTAGCCTTGCAACTGGAAGAGAACCGGTACCAGCAGATGGATGCAACTATTGAGGAATTGAAGGAGGATTTGAAGAATCTAACATTTCAGCTGAACCAGAATAAGAACAAGGACAAATGAGAATTCGTTTGGTGCACCACATGTAGGATGGAAGGACACCACAAGAACGAATGCCCAACATTTGCGCAATATATGGAAACATGCATGCCAAATCCACTACCACGGGGAGGGTTATGGTGTGAAATATGCAAGAAACCGGGTCACGACCCTTATCACTGCACAATGATGCAGAAATACCAAATTGTTCCGAAGAATTCATATTGCACCTTTTGTAAGTCACTAGGCCACAACAAAAAAGATTGCAAAACTATGGAGATGATGTGGGAAAGAACATCAGATGCATACAGGGTACAGGCCAAAATGATGATTGGTCAAGCAATGCCATAGTTCAATCAAACCCCATCTCCATACAATATTGTGCAACAACAGTACAACACTGCGCAGCAGCAATATAATCCTACGCAACAACCATACAACAACGTCCAGCCGCAATATAACCCAACACAACCCCAGTACAATACTGCGCAGTATAATCAGGCACCACAGTATAATGCACCGAGAGGTGACCGATCAGGCTACCGAGGAGGAGGACGAGCCATAGGAGGTTTCAGACGTGGTAGAGGAGGACCCGTCACATGTCACAATTGTCAGCAACTAGGACATTATGCATGAGAATGTCCACTTCTGCCAGCAACGTGTATGTATTTTTGTGCATAAGACCATGATACAGAGGAATGCCCGACACTACCAGTAAAGATTTAGGAAAAAAGTAACCAGAACAATCAGAATGTCCAGTGGATTTTAGTTAAAGCTAGGGATGATGGACGAAACATCAATATAGTCACTCGTGGAGGAACAAAAACAGGAAATGACATAGTTCGACAAGAACCAACATAGAACCAATTGGTAAAGAAGAACACCAAACCAAGAAAGCAGTTCGACGCACCAAAATAAAAGGAGACTTGTAAGGAAGCTAGACAAGAATTTTAGAAGGAGGACACAACGTCAACTTCAACTGCACAACCATTCAAGGAATCCCCAGAATATGAGATGCCGCCATCATTGGATCATACCAATGAAATTCAGCCCAAGGGACAAGTAAGTACAATCAAAGGATTTTTGCAATCATGCGTAAAAATATTAAGTGATCCTTCATCTGTGAAAATATTGCAAAACATACTAGGGAAATGTAGTAGCGAGATGGAAGAGAAGCTAGAACCAAAAACTGTCAATCACCTACACACCAAAAGAAGAACAAGTAGGGAAGTTAGACTAAATGCTAACATTGGAGATTTCAACATGGGAGACATTATACTAGACCTAGGATCTTAAGTTAATGTGTTACCCAAGAAGACTTGGCAATGCATGGGAGAGCCAACACTGGGATATTCAAATGTCCAACCAAAACTAGTAAACTAACATAGAGTCCTACCAATAGGTAGACTGAAAGGAGTGACAGTAGATCTTGATGGAGTGCGCACTAAAGCGGACTTTGAAGTCATTGAAATAGTGGACAACACAACACATTACCCGACACTACTTGGTCTGGATTGGGCGTTTGACAACCAAACCATAATCAATTTGAAAAACAGGAAAATGACATTTGAATCCGAAGAATACAGGGTCATAGCACCACTAGATCCATCAGAAGGGGAGAGGTTACTAGAACCCACTTGCATAAACTTAGAAGAGATTGGCCAGTTGTACAAAAAAACTGCATGTGGTGAGGATTACGTAAACCCAACTGCATACGTGGTACTCAATTGGTGGAGCATTACTTCATGCATAGCAGACTTAGACGTTGGGTTAGAAAACTGGAAACATAGACTACACAAAGTATCCACGCGAAGATGTGCAAGGATAGAATGCGCAGCAAGATGGGTAGGCACAGAAATCAGAGAACCACCCAGTTTCCACGAGCTAAATGATTTGGAAACATTCTTGACACAATACGAAGACGAGGTATTAGAGAACTAACAACTATTATTACTTGACTTAGCACTCAAGGCCACACTCGCAAGATGGTGTGGCGCACATAAAGAGACCATCATAGACTGGTATCAATGTAAGCGCTTACTGCGCATAAGGTTCGGCGCAGAACATGAATACAAAAAACAACATAAATACCAAGGACAAGAGGCACCAGTGGAGCACTTGGCAAAGTGCAAAACTTTGTGGAAAATGACACCACCAGAGGAATGGCCTCATCAATTCATACATAATTTAGAGGGCATACCAGCAAACTGGTACACAGACCAGGAATTGTGCAAAGGAACTACAACATGGAGGACGTTGCAACAGAACTTCAAAATTAATTTCTCATTCGAGCATGAGAACCCCAACATAGACATAGCTCTCAAATGAATAATAGGAGTAATATTCATCAAAGAACCGGAAATAGAATTTATCACAGAAGAGTAATAACGGAATAAACAGACAGTCAAGGAACTATTGTCATGTTATCATGTACAAGAGGAAGCACCAGATGAATATGACCCACACGATATGCAGATCGAAGAAGTATAAGGCGAAAGAGACGTGGAAGGGCCACCCATAGAATCAGAAGTCATTTCCACGCCAATCAAGGTAAAGAAAGTTAACATCAGGACATATGAACAGCTCAAAATGGCCAGCATTGGAGACTACTAGGATGAGCAAAAGTAGAAAGCATCACAAAATTGTTGCGCGAATATAGCGACATTTTTCCCACAACATTTATAGAGATGAAGGGTATAGTAGGAGAACTGGGAGAAATGAAGATACCACTCAGACCTGAAGTGAGACCTATAAAACAATGACCCTATAGAATGAACCCCATATATAAATAAAAAGTGAAAGATGATATCGATCGGATGCTCGAAGTCGACATCATCAAACCAGTTGAGGAATCAGAATGGATAAGCCCGATGGTAGTATAGGACAAGAAACAAGGAAGAGGGATTAGGATATGCGTCGACTTGAGGAAGTTGAACGATACATGCCTACACAACCCATTCCCTACACCGTTCACAGATGAAGTGTTAGAGAATGTGGGGGGACATGAAGCTTACTCATTCACTGATGGATTCTCAGTCTACCATCATATTAAGAGAGCACAAGAGGAAAGACACAAGACCACATTTGTGATGGAATGAGAATCTTATCAGTACACAGTCATGCCGTTCAGACTGAAGAATGCACCCACAATATTCTACATAGTAGTCATCGCAACATTTAAGGAATTCATCCATTAGTTCCTCGAAGTATACCTGGATGATTGGACAGTTTACAGTCTATTTAAAAACCATGTGGAGTTTTTACTACTAATGTTAGAACGATGCAGACAGTGTCAGATATCACTGAATATCAAGAAATGCATATTTGGAACACCGTTTGGGATATTATTCGGCCACATAGTATGAAAACAAGGCTTGTTAGTGGATCCAACCAAGATCGTTGTCATTGTTAACTTACCAGCACCGAAAATAGTATGGTAGCTAAGAGAAATTTTAGGGCACACCGGATACTATAGGAAATTCATCAAAGGATATGAACAGATCACAACACCAATGGAAAATTTGTTAAGGAAGGATACCAAATACCAATGGAACGATGAATGTCAACACGGTTTGGATACCCTAAAGGAAAATATGGTTATTTCACCGATATTAGTATTTCCAAACTGGGAAAATAAATTCCATGTGCATGTAGATGCATCAGCGATAGCACTTGGAGCTATCTTAGTGTAGCCAGGAGCGTGAGACTTGGATCATCTGATAACGCTCGCGAGCAGAAAAATATCAGACTCATAATAGAATTATAACACGACAGAAAGAGAAGGCCTAGCTATGGTCTATGCACTGTAGAAGTTCAGACATTACCTATTGGGGAAACACTTTAAGATGTTTACAGATCACTCAACCCTGAAATACCTAGTCAACAAGCCAGTGTTGGGGGGGGGAATCTGTCTATGGTTATGGCTATTTCAAGAATTTGATTTTGAAGTAATAGTTAAACCAGGAAAATTGAATGTAGGACCTGACCACCTGTCAAGGGTCACAAATGGAGAAGAACCTACGAATCTAGAAGACACCTTTCCAGATGCACAGTTATTCTCAGTACAGATTTCTGATGACTACTTCACAGAGATCATCCGGTACTTAAGAACTGTGTCACAAGAATATACCACCATGCAGAAGAAGAACCTAGTAGTTTGCACAGTCGACTATCAACTAATTGCAGGACATATATACAAGATGGGCACAGACAACATTTTACGAAGGTACGTATTAGAGCATGAATGACCAAGAATTTTAGTAGAATCCCACGAGGGAATCGCAGGAGGACATTATGCAGGAAAAGATACCACACAGAAGGTATTACGCGTAGGACTATGGTGGCCAACGATTCACAGGGACTCGAAAGAATATTGTCAAAGATGCGATATCGGTCAAAGGGTAGGCAAACCCAACAGAAGGGACGAGATGCCACTACTACCACAAGTAACATTGCATCCATTTGATAAGTGGGCATTAGACTTTGTCGGACCCATTAACCCACCAGCCAAAAGGATAGGGGCAAGATACATCATCACCATGACGGAATACCTAACAAGATGGGTGGAAGCCACACCAGTAAAAGACTACAATGCAGAGACATCTGCACACTTCTTGTTTGAACAAGTAATCACCAGATTTGGGTGCCGAAGATTTTTTGTGAGAAACCAAGGCACGCACTTCATAAACAACACCATTTGTGCGATGCTCGAAGAGTTTTAAGTTCATCACCAGAAGAGCACACCATATCACCCACAAGCAAATGGCACAGTAGAAGCCTTCAACGAAATTCTCAAGAACACACTAACAAAGATCTGTAATGTCAACAAAGACAACTGGGACCTCAAAGTACCAACAATATTATGGGCGTATAGGACTACATGAAAAAATTTGACAGGGCACACACCATTCAAACTAGTCTATGGCCAAGAAGCAGTAGTGCCATTAGAATTTTTAGTACCTAGATTACACGTAGCATCTATCACAAAAATGACAGAATGGGGTGCAATACAAGAAAGACTGAATCGGTTATTGTCAATGGAGGAAGACTGAATCCTGGCAGGATTCCATCAACAAGTGCAAAAATCTAGAGACAAAGCTTGGCACGATCGACACATCAAGAAGAAGACGTTCAAGGAAGGAGATCTAGTATTGTTCTATGACAACAAATCATTTCAGCACCCGGGGAAGCTTAGAATGCATTGGCTAGGACCATACGAGGTACAATCTGTCAAAGATGAAGGAGCTATGTTGTTAAGATATTTAGCAGGCACAGAACTCAGTGGAATCATCAATGGGAGTCAACTGAAGTTGTACAAAGATGGTCGACCACCCACTGCGCAGTAAAAATAAATAAATATATAATAAATATATATATTAAATCAAAAAGAGAACAAAAAGGAAACAAGACTAAAACGAGCGCAGCACGCCAGAGAGAGAAAGGCCACATGACGTTTGAAACATAAATTCATCAAAGGCAAGGACAACGGTTACATAACAAAGAAAAACGAGTGGGAAACGGAAAGTCGGCAAAAGCAGTATGACAGGACAACACTAAGCAGAATTAAAGAAAGGCAAGGACTGAGGGAACATCACATTAAACACGCCAACAGGAGACGATAAAGCAAGCATAATGGCAAGTATGAAACCACCATAGATGCATTGAACCCACAATTATGGTGCATTAATCACATCATGGAGGAATCTTCCTCGACAAGCTTCATGACAAGCCCATACAACATGCGATCACGGGAGAAACTAGTCTATTCGTGAAAGGAGAATAGAGAGAGAGCAATAACATCCAGAATGAATAGAGTGAGACCACAGATCTCACCAAAGTCATTCGAAATCAGCAAACGTTCGACATTCACCACTATGGCACCATCGAAGCCAGCAGAACCAGGCCAGACAATAAGACCGACTAGGGTTCAAACTAGGTCACAAGGACTGTTGGAGGAAAACGAGCAGCAACATTGGGATATCATCGATATCAATGAGATCCCATCCCCATAGGCAATACCAGTGAACCCTACATCGATAATGGAATATATTCAACAACCACAAGCAAGGACCATGAAAGAGGATACGCCAGTAGCGGCGTAGGAGCTTCAAAACGAGGAATCGGAAACCCAACAGGGAGTGAAACCAGAAATCACTCAAGAAGATGTGGAAGTTAACATAACGACACAGAATCTGGGAGAAACAGTGCAACTAGAGAGTCGCAAGCAACCAACCTAGGTCAACCAATAGAGGAGACCGCTGGAACTACCTCGGCTTGGCCAAAATGGATGATGGGGGAACAATCAGAAGTTGTTGGAACTTCTAACCAACCACCACGGTAGGAAGACAGAGTTCAGATATTGATCTCACCTCGCAAGAAACTTGTAGCAGAAAGTTTGCTACCATGCATACCATATGGAGTACAGGTAGAACGACAGCTACTGGGTCAGGTTGGGAAGCTCAAGTATTTTGACCATGACGTATCAGACAAAACCAAGTTCCTAGAACTTTCACAGAGCGTCTTTATGCAGGCCATAACCATAAACCAACCTGGAGGAACAATTAGCCAACCACACCAGTGGGAAGTTGCGCTGGACAGAATAGGAATCTTAGGTTTGTTGAAGCTACCACATTTTGGCAGAGGCTAGTATGCGAAAACATGCGTCAAGAAATTGTTAGTAGTCACACATGGAGGGTATATATGGTGGGATAAACCTGTCCCCATAACTGTTGAGTTGATCGTGCAGATAACAGGACTACCCATTCGGGGTATGGATCCCGCGTTGATTCTGGACAACAAATCCAAGGAGAAAGCATTGGCAGAAGAGACAAAGAAAAAATATGGCACTGCCAGATGAACGAGGGGCATAATAATCAAACGAATCAACAATGCATCTACACAACTGGGCGCAAATATCTTAGTTTGAAAATTGCTCTGAAAATGTTGCAAAGAGGAAGTACCAACAGGAGTCATTGTAGTTGCAGCTCAGTGCACAGAAGGCACCTTTATGAGCCAGGCACCATATCTATTGAATTTTTTTCAAGTGGACTGCAAGGATGCATAGTACTTAGGCACAAAATTCTATTACTCATGGTTGATCACCCTAATAGCCTTCATGGGATGGCGGGAACCAAAGTATGTAATTTTTTGCACTAAACCGCAACCAGCGGGAGCGAGATACTATTACTGAGATCTGGGCCACAGGCCATGCATAAGAGGGAGAATGGAATCATATTTGAAGCATACCTATGAGACATATAGGAAGCCATCATTTAGTCATGGAGAATAACACCAAAGGGTGTTGCACGATATGCATACATCATCAATTTCTGGGCCACAAGACAAACAATGTAGATACAACCAAGGCAGGATCTAGATAAAAAATGGCTACCGATGCACTACTGCATCGCAGAAGGTTATATAGACATGGTCATCAGTGAATAGCCCGATGAATGGAGGATCCCAACCATTACCCAGGAAGTACCAGAAATAACAACAGAAGGAGAGGCAGCGCATGTGGAAACATAGCTTTCGGAAGTCCCAGTGCCCAAGAAACCAAGGACGGGCCAAAACAAGATGACTCAGGCAAACAAAGGGTCAAAGCAAATAGGGACCTAGAAGGGGAAGAAAGAGAATACAGAGATGACCAATGGACAACTGAAACAAGCTAAGGGAGCAAGGGAGACTGCCCCAAACCCCATCACACAAAAACTAGGGGAAAATAAGAGACCAACCACGCAGGAAGGAGGCGCGAGCATCGCCATACTATACGATCACGGAGGACGATGGGGAAATGATCGCTAGAATGGTCGAGGATTCCTTAATGGAAGATTTCGATCATGCAATGCATCACAGGGATAAATTGAAAAAAGAGTTGGCAGAAATGGGACAACTCCTCAAGACAGACAGCAAGTAGCAGCAGAGGCACAGAGCCACCGACGATATAGGCCAAATAAGGAGTGGAGGTAGAAGAACGAGACCTAGTCCACCCCATGCCACACGTAAACGCAATGATTTACATCAAACCTAACATGTTGCACATGGATGAAATCATGGGGCAGACACCCCTAAAAGACTTGGACCACATCCAATTGGTCTTGACACGGATGCCATCAAGGGCACTACACAAATTGCAAGTTAGTGTCGACCACAAGGTATAGTCTCGTGCACATAAAAACTTGGTCGAGCTACAAAAAGCAACAAAGAAGTGCGAGGTGCTAGAAAACGTCTATGAGCAGGCCAAGCTCTAAACTCAGGAGGAAAAAGAATGTAGAAATGAGCTAGAATGAAGAGTGGGAGAATTTTTTTTTAGAAACTCCCAAGCACCGCGCAAGGAAATGAACTCCAAGCAGCAGGAAATATTGACCAGATTGCAAAGGCAATTGATCAATATCATAAGGAGATCAAGAATCTCCGTGAACATCTCACACCAACCACTCCATCGATAGTAAAGGAGCAAAGGAAGAAGAAAGCAATAGCTCAGTTGTAGGAGATGGAACAACAGGCTAGCATAGCAGCCGAATTGATCGATAAAGAAACACAACTTTTGACATGGTTGGAGGAGGATCCATAGGTCCAACATTGTGACAAGGAAGAGGAAAGGATCAATGCAACGATCCAAGAACTCAGATAGAGGCAAAATACCATACCAATCCCAGAACGAGTCAAAGGGACGTAGGAGATAAAGAAGATGCAGACAGAACTTATCACTGCGCAAACACATAAACAGGAGCGTCAGGCTCAAATAGAACCACTATAGGAACGAGTAGCATAAATACTCGCACAAGAAGAAGGAGATAAAAAACAGATAGCACAGACCCAGACCGAATGTGCAGGATTTCTGAGCGACGAAGTGGTAGTTCAGGTAGTAGATACCATCAAGGAGAAGACCGCGTAGGCACTGACAAAAGAAACAAAGCTCAAGGAAAAGTTCTAGACGATCACCAAGTAGATCGAAGAAGCTCAAAAGGATTAGGTGACTTGGGACGAGTCACATGTCATTGTTGGGGGACGAGTCACATGTCATTGTTGGGGGCATGTTGGCACTAGGCCGAAGTGGAAAGGAGGATTGTGAGAAAGAAAGCGTGCAGGAACGAAAGTAACAGCTGGAAGGTAAACAACACGCGTGCATGCAAGAAAGCGTGCACAAGGAAAACGACAGTTGGAGGAAGAACAACATGCGTGCATGGGAGGAAGACCTAATGTCGATAGGGTTAGGGTTTTGGTAATACATTGTAAATGACTAAAGAGCCCGATATATATAAATAGAGATACACAGGTATCATAGAGAGGTTGATTTTCTTTTGTATTAGTTCAGTTTTTGTAATGATCTATCGTAGCTAGATACGAGTTGATGCGATATGTAATATGGTCATGGACCAATTTTGTAAGTTGTTGAGCTAATAACAGAGGAGAGGAGGAAGATCCAAGGATTAGATTGCAAGCTGTGGAGCCTGGTGCGATCTAGCTCGCCTCGTACAGATCTTACCCATCAAATGGAATTGTAAGCACGTGGCACTGGAGATGTAGAACTATCATAATAAAAGAGACAAGAGCCAAATATTTGTGGATGTATCCCAGGAGGGGGTGAACCACGGTAATATCTGTGTAATGTGATGAAGGCATGTATTTCTTTTCTTTCTTTCAGCGGTTCATTGTTATGCTTAATAAAGGAGTTAATATATTGTTATGAAATACAATTATGTTGTTCAGGAATTAAACTGTGAAATATAAACGTGCACCCATGAGGAATAAGTAGATTACATTCACAGTTCGTAGTGCATGTCTTTGGTTAATAAACCCCTATCTCATACTCAATCCTAGGCTGTAAACACTTAAGTCTTGCAGCCACCCATTTAAATCTATCTCGGGTGAGACTGTGCATTACATTCAGTGTATTGTGTTGCCTTCTGGTTTACTAGGAGGGCCGATAGTTTTAGAGGCTTTGTTGGAAACCCGAAAGACATGAACCCTGGGTCAATAAATCAGAGAGTAAAATAGAGCAGTTAAAAAACCAACAGTGATCCATCCAAAAAATTCACCAATAATTACTGAACATTTCGAGGACAAGCCCCTACCTCCTGAAAGAGAGCATCACGAAGAAGAAATATCAGTTGTAACAATGATAGTAGCACAACAAATGAATGTTACTATCCCATATCATAATCAAACTGTTACTCCCCCATATCCAGAAAGGTTGGCAATAGCTAAACCACCCCCATGACCTGAGTTCAATTTAATGGGGGGACTTCAGAACTTGTGTGTTAAGATCCCATTGCTACAAGCAATAATGGATGTGTCGATTTATGCTAAAACTATTTGGGAATTGTGTCTCAATAATCCAGGAAGGAAACCTAAGGACCCCCTACCATTCATGTATTAGGAAAACTATCAAACTTGATTCTGGGTAAAAATACACCTCCTACATATGATGATCCCAGAAATCCAACAATCATCGTTCAAATTCAGGAAAGGACTCGTCCCAATACATTAGAGGACTTGAGAGAAACCATTAATATTATGACTAAGGAGACTTGGGAAACACTAGGATCGACAACCCTCGGACCAACTCCCACAATCCTTGGATTGGCTGATAGATCTACTATTTGGCTAGAAGGGATTCTGGAAGATGTTGTTATTTGTGTGGATTCTTGGGCATACCCAACATATTTCCTGGTCCTGCAAACAAAATCTTACCTTAAAGGCCATCCTTTGATATTGGGTAGTCGTGGTTAGCCACATTCGATGTTGATATTGGATGCAGAAATGGGAATATGACAATATCCCATGGGGACTCCATAAAGAATCTAGATCATTACCCACTAGCAAAGCCTAGCATAACACAAGAAAATCCTTTGTGGGTTGATTTTGAGCTTCAGGATGAGAATTCCCAGACAATCGAAAAATCCTTGTCCTTTAAAACTAAAATGGAGGATGATATCATTAGTAATTTTATCAACAATCCTTCCTCTATTCCCCAATATGTGTACCATATTATAGAAAATGCAGTAGGTGACGATGCCCCTGAGGCCCCCAAACCTAATTTAGAGGAAGAATAAGATGAGATACCAGAAAAAAATATCCATGGTAGTATACCAATCAAAATTGAACCGGGGAAAACATTGAATGTTGATCCAAATCTAACCCTTGTATAGACTAACAAGCTATTACAAGTCCTGAAAGCAGAAAAGGAAACCTTTTCATGGGACTATAAGGATATGAAGGGTGTACACCCTGATCTCTGTACCCATCATATATATATATATATATAAGGATTGCATCCCCACCTGACAACTGCAGAGGTGGATGAATCCCGCCCTAAGAGACATTGTCAAACAAGAGCTCCAAAAAATGTTAGATGTCAATTTTATTTATCCAATATTTGACATCGAATGGGTATCACCTCTTATTATTGTTCCCAATAATAACAAAAAATGGTGGATCTACATAGACTATCGAGAATTGAATAAGGTGACACAAAAAGACCATTTTCCTTTGCCTTTCATTAACCAAGTCCTAGATACAATATCATGTAAGAAGGACTTTTCTTTCCTTGATGGTTTCAGTGGATACAATAAGATTCAAATTTCCCTTGAAGACCAAGATAAGATAACTTTCACCTACCCCTAAGGTACATTTGCATACCATGTCCTTCCTTTTGGACTCTGCAATGCACCTGCTACCTTTCTGCGAGCAATATTAGGAATTTTTTATAATCTAGTCAATGATAGTGTTGAGATATACATAGATTATTTCACACCTTATGGTACTAAATTTGATGAAGCACTATCTAGCCTAGATAAAAAACTTTAACTATGTAAACAAACTAATCTTTCTTTGAATAAAGAAAAGTGCCATATGATGATGATATAAGGAGTGGTCTTGGGACATTTTCTTTCTGCCGCTAGGATCCAGGTCGATCAAGAAAAAATTCAGGTAATCTTGAACATACCCCCTCCAAAAATGCAAAAAGAGGTACATATATTTTTTGGAAAAACTAGATACTATCGTCGATTTATTGAAAATTATTCAAAAATTGCATCCCCCTTGTTTATGTTACTTATGAAATATGCAGAATTCTCTTGGACTAACAACTGTCAATCTTCTTTTGAGGAACTAAAGAAATTGGTATCTACAACCCCTATCTTACATGGACCAGATTGGGCACTCCTCTTTCACATCGCCAGGAATTCCTTTGACATTGTTGTTGGAGCCTTGCTGGGACAAGAAGAGGATAAGAAGCCCTACGCCATATACTATGCCAACAAGAATCTAACACCAACATAGTTAAATTACACTGTAACCAAAATATAATTTCTTGTTGTCGTACTTTCAATTAAGAAATTCCCACACTATGTAATTGGTTATCCTGTATTTATTCACATGGGTCATTCAACTATCAAGTATCTAGAAAATAAACCTATTACAAGCACATGAGCTATCATATGGATATTATTAATGCAAGAATTTGATATCACCATTGTCGATAAACTTGGAAAAGATAATGTTGTAGTAGATTTATTATCTAGACTTACCAAGAACACTGACAATTATCTTATAGATGACAACTTTCTTGATGCACAATTGTTCGCGGTATTTTCTTATACCCCACGGTATCCAGATATTGTTGATTAACTTATTGCAGGGAAGTTACCACATCATGTCTCTCCAAGAGAAAGATGGAAAATTATCCAATAGAGTACCGGATTCTCATGGATAGATGGATATATTTTTTACATGGGAGCGAACTTGATGATACGAACATGTGTAAGCGGCGATGAGATCGAGGATACTCTTAAGGCATGCCATGATGGGCCCCGTGGGGGGAACTTTGCAGGTAGAAGGACATGACATAAGGTGTTGTGTATGGGAAAGAAAGAAAGAAAGAAAATGATTTTAACGTCCACGAGGCTAACAATAGCCTATGGGACAGACCGCCTCACACACTGATTTCTGCAGTTCAACCATTTTCCTGTTCACTTTGATGATGAGCTCCCCCAATTTCTCCACTGTCCCCTCGCTGAATAAGTTATTCCAAGAGCTAGTTGTCAAGATATTTATATAGTTGTCCCCACTGTCTTTGAAAGCTTCACACTCTAAAATGAAATGTTTTTCCGTTTCCACTTTTCCGAAGGTGCAAAACACACACACCCTTTCTTCCCAAACTTCTTTTGGTCTTTTCCAACACCCAGTTTCACAACGGAGTTGATGGGAATTGGTTCTTATTTGTGCAATAAGCATTTTGGCTCTCCAAGATATATTGGCCCCGATGTATGCTTTTTTATGATGATTGTATGTGGGATTAAACTCTTCAATATAATACTCTTTCTTTCTCCCGAGCCCTTTATCCCAAGTTCATTTGTGGAACCTATCAATAACAAAAGCCTTTATCTCTTTACTGATCGCAGGGCACTTGTTCAAGTGGATATCCCATTTACTAATCCATTTAATATTTTGCCTCATCCACGTCTTCTTTCTTTTGTACAATATGTTATTGAAGACGATCTTAAGCCACCGTCTGTCTTCCATTTGCTCAATTTTTTTTAGATATCTTATGAGACGCACCATAGCAATTGCTTCAATAGGAGCAACCCCCATTTCACTTAGCATGATATCATAAGGGACTGAACTTTTAATTTTAAACTTGTTTGTGATCAAGTGTTTTTGAATCTTCTCAATTTGTTTCCACTGTAAGTCAGATGCGCTGCTGGCCCACACTTCACAACCATATAGAACCACCGACCCCACACTTCACAACCATATAGAACCACCGAGATCACTAAATCTAAAGAGAGTTTGCATAGCCTCCCAATCCATAGCTCGCTTCTCTAGATCTATTTTGAAAAGCATAGAACGCTTCCAACCTCCCAAAGTTCTTTTCTTAAGCAACCTTCCCAACTTAGATTTGTTGAAGTCAATTCCAAAGTATTTGTAATCGCCACTTCAAGAGCAAGTTTCCTTCAGTAGAACTTATGTTGCTTATGTTGTCTTTTGCTAGAAAAAATTACCACTTTCTTCTTGATAGTATTGACTTGCATCCTCACTTTTCTACAAAAGTGCTCAAGGGAATTTATGTGTTCTTGCAACCCAGGAGCGGATTTAGCAATCAGAATAACGTCATCTGCATACAAAAGAAGCTTTATCATTGTACCTTTCACCCAAAAGAGCACCATCACCCTCCTGTGAGTTTAACCACTCTTCAAGTTTGTCAATATATAAGCCAAAGAGGGTAGGGGACAATGGGCACTTCCAGGATGCAAGAAATATGTTAGAGGATGTGACAACTGCCAGCGAATGGGCCAACCCATTCAATATGATGAGATGCAGCTACAAACACTAGTAATAGAACCCTTTGAGAAGTGGTCTCTTGATTTTGTGGGCCCAATAAACCCCTCATCACATAAACAATCCTATATCTTGGTCTGTACGGATTATGTGACCAAATGGGTCGAGAAGAGAGCACTTCAACGAGCTACAGAACAGGTTGTCATGGACTTCTTGTTTGAAGAAATCTTCGTCCGATATGGCATTCCAAGAGAAACAGTCATAGATGGGGGAGCACAATTTACAGGGAATAAAATCAAAGCACTTCTCAAGAAATATGGAATTCATCTTCGAGTCACCTCTCCTTACCATCTGCGGGCAAATGGTCAGGTCGAAAGTACTACTAAAGTACTGGAAAGCATCCTTACAAATACAGTATCCAACCACTACAGAGATTGGGACGATTAATTTCCAAAGCTGTATGGGATTATATGATGACTTGATAAAACACAATAGGATTCTCCCCATTTGAGCTGGTATATGGTAAATGTATGATATTCCCAATTGAATTTGAAATCAGCACACTCCGGACTGCTATAAATGTTAGGTTGGATTTGGCAGCAACATAAAAGCATCGACTAGAACAACTGAACAAACTCGATGAAATCCTCCTGGACGCATTGCATCATGCTGACATTATACCCAAAAAACGTGCAAATTGGCATGATAATCTCATCAAGAAAAATGTGTTCCAGTCAGGAGATTGGGAACTTCTAGATGAGTCCAGATTCAAAGATTTTAAAGAGAAACTACGCACCAGGTGGTTGGGGCCTTATAAAATAGACATAGTCTTTGATAAAGGGACTGTTAAATTAGTAAACATAGAAAAAACATGCACTCCTATGCTTTCTAATGGACATTGTCTAAGGCTATATCATCATTCCACCTCAAAGGACTCCTTCATCAAGCGAATTTCTTCCATCCTCTGTTTGGAAATGATGCATGAGGAGGGATCAACCTGTGAAAAACCCTCAGAAGGTGCAGTTGGAAGGATGTCAGCTGAAAACCAGCTTGCTCGCGACTGGCGCCCAAAAAAAAAAACTCCTTTTAAATAAGATACTCATGTTAATATTTCAAATCTGGGACAACATGATTTTTTTTGCTTACAGGGAAGACATTGAAACATCTTGCAAGGAGCTGAAACTTGTCAAGTAATAGCATAATCAACTGTTGCGAGTTGCCTAAATCATCACACAATCAACTGCTGAAACTTGTCAAGTAACAAAACACTTAAATTGCTGAAACTTGTGCAAGTCTCAGCACGAGACAATAAATTCAGCCAAATAAGCAGCATCATTTAGCTATATTTCAGCTTGGAAATTCTGCCAATCCGTTGCCGCAAAAATATCAACATCATTGCAACGATCATTTCAGAGTCTCGACGACTACCTACCACGAACAAAATCATTACAAGTCACGGCCACAGGATCTGTGCCATTACTACACCATCATCAACCATACCATGACAATAATTGCTGCTCCTGCTGAAATCCATATCCATTTATCGTAAGTCCTGATAGGTACTACTCAACTTAACCTAAAGATGGGAGGATCAACTGTATGCCACGGACCAGAGACTGTGGAACAATTGCCGCAGAACCGAGCGGTCTACCAGTTGTTTCAGGAAGCAGTGTGGAAAGTATATTTTGAAACATTGTAGGGTTTCGACTTGGAAGTAACACTAGAATTTTCCTAGGGTTTGAATGGTGAAAGAAATCTGGTAAGGGGCATAGAAGTGGCCATGACTGAAGAAATATAGTCAGGGTGATGGGCCTCCTACAGGAAGGATAGCGATGGTTTTGCAGAAGATCGTCCCTGGCATATGCAGTAGAAGCATTTAGTAGGGAAGGAGAACTCCTACAACAAAGAGGAAAAGGATACACATGGGAATCCCTACCTGGAATATGAAAATACATGGATTTGTTCATCCATAAGTACCTGACATGCGAGGGCCATTACAGAGTAATATTTTCCTACCACCTAAAACTGCTATCGTACCTAAGGCATAATGCTTGATTAAACATCCTTTATTTTATGCTAATATCTTTGCAACTTATGGCACGTTCTGTAAGTAATGTGAAACATCCTCTGGTAGCCATTACAAACCATGTTCTATTCAAACGTTTGATTCTTGAGTCCTTGGGGAATACCCAAATAACATGGATGCAGCTTTTGGGCATGCCAGAAGAGTCTGTGAAAGAAAAACAGGAAGAGACGGAGCAGGAAGAACAATAGCAAGGTATGGAAACAGAGAAGACAGGAGAAAAATAAGAAAATAGAGAGGAAATTGATCAAAATCCACCACCATGTGTCGGCGCAGAACCTGTACCTTTTATGCCACATGAACAGACCTGTATTTCCTTATTGGGACATAAATGGGAGTGCATGCACTCATTAAATTTAAAATAAAACTTACCAAATTTGAATAAAAAGCTTCCACCATCCCTCTCATCTCCCTGCATGCCAAAACTAAAACCAGTTACAGTCACAACACCAATAGCCACCGAAACCATCAATTGGATCAATTATAATTCATAAATACGGGAGGATCAACAGTACGCCACAAACAAGAAACAGACACGTTAGGGCCATTAACAAGTAATATTTTCCTACCACCTTAAACTGTTATCGCGCCTAAGGCACAATGCTCAATTAAACATCCTGTATTTTCTGCTAATATATTTGCAACTTATGGCACATTCTGTAAGAAATGCAAAGCATCCTTTGGCATCCAT
>SNQJ01S0008159.1:132148-150816 GCA_010110895.2 Picea sitchensis
TTTTTTGTGCCATGGTTGAATAACCAAAAAAGGATTTTTCAAAGAGAAGAATTGAAATTTTAACTAAGAGTGGGTTAGCACAGAAACTTATAGAAATGTATATGCAAAACGTAGGAGAAATTCTCTGTTCTCAATATGGAAAGGACATTATTTTTGAGGTAGAAAATGGTGGAGTTGAAGATATTATTTGGCAGGTAGAAGCTGACAATTTTACTACTCTTCATAGAGCCATAGAAGATGTGGGTGTTTTCCCTTGACTAAGTGATGAAGAAGGCACTCAAAGTGATGAACATGTATTTGCCACTCCAATAGGAAAATAAATGAGTTGATATTCAAGTTTCATGTACCTGATGGTGTCAATTCTCCCTCATTTGTTTCTATTTTGTTGGATGTCTCATTAAATGGAAAGTGTAATATGTGGGCTCAAGGACACAGTGAGAAAGTTGTTTGTGTGTTCTTAGATTGTTCGGACTTGAAAATGAAAAACATGGAAATGTTTGAGCTTCAACCACTCATTGATGTTGTTTTGTTGAAGATCAAAAGTGATAAGAATGTTTAGGATGTTATACAGCCACATCCAACACACTCACAAGGCCATCAGACCATTTCCCCACTGGCTTATTTATGGCCATGACTTGAAACGATATTATATTCTATGTGCTAAATTGTTTTCAAGTTTTTATGTGCAATAATGTCATTTCAAGTTTTCATAAATTCCATTCGTGTCAGGGAGAGAGAGTTTTCATATATGAAAACGAATAATCATAAATAACATGACCAACATTCAATTATCTCAAATAATTAATTGTGCCTCAAAATTGCTAAAAATCAAGGTTTTGATTTAATCATGCAAAATCCAACCATAGCCATGGTGTCAGATCCACACATAAAAAGGGGGTTAGCAATTAAATAATTGCCACATTCAAGTTCAAGAAGGCCAACATGTACAAGAGCATCCCGGGTTAGTTGTTCCACAAAATCAAAGAAAATTATAACAAAGATTTGAGGCGAAAACCTAAAGAAGGGGGATCATACGGTTCCCTTCCATGGTCGACCACAAAGAAAATTCCATCAGATCACAGTCATGGATGGTAATGGATGGAATTAATATTATTTCATAATATAAATAACACACAAAGATCCACAAGACTGCAATTGATGAGAATGCCATGTGTATTAAGCCAAATATTTTGTAGGAATTCCAACAAAACTTGAGATAAGAAAGAAGATTCTTGTTGTTCGGAGGTTTCTACTCGCACGAAGGGACAATTATAAAGAAATGAACACAAATTGATGAGGAGGGGGAGCTCCTCGAGCTATACTGGGAAGAATTTTGGATACTACCAAACAAATTTCTCTTGCCAGGGGGTATTGCATTATCTCTTGAAAAGAGAATTGATGGTCGAAGAACACTTAAAATTTTATTAAGCTTGTTTAAAAAATAAAATCTTGTAGGGTTGTAAATAAATTTTTTAAAACCTTTTATTCTTATCAAGGTTGAATAACACTTTGAAATACCTTCATGTATGTTGGAAGATTCATTTGAGAAAAGTAAAGCTAATGTTATCACATTTTTGTTAGTCATTTTCTAAAATATTTTACTCGAATGTTATGAGAATTATTTCCTAATTATGTTGTTTTCCAGTTGAATATGTATCAGATGAATAAATACATCATTTATTAACATTATTTCTATGATTAATCCATGGTGTATTTGGACTTACAATGTATTTACATTCATGAATTCTTTCTAATGAGCTTGATCACTTATTTTTTTCATTTTTCCTGATATCTATCGTCCAAATCCTCAGCTCTTATCCTATAGAAGAGACACTTATATATTTGATCCAAATGGATGTCGATGGACTCCCACCTATTTCAATTAGTTTGTTTTGGCAGTTTTCTAGTTTGGCAGTTTTTTCCTAGTTTTAGGATCCCCGACTTCCAAGGCCATTTTGAGGCCCTAAACAACATTTTTAGGGCTCGCCACAATTAGACTAAAGATAGAGTCAAAGTAAGAAAAAAAATGTGCAAGCCACAGATACACCTTTTTAACGGGATATTGTGCACCTAAAACGGAGATCGTATGCAAAACTTACGACCCCGAGAAGTTGATGTACTAAATTACCCCAATGGGGCCCACATGACTTTTGGCGTTTCATCTCCTAGGGTTAGGTCTTTGGATATATAGCGTTTTGGAATTCATTATTATTGTAAAAATTCCTTCAGAGCCTCATTGTACTCATTTTATTTCAAATGAGCATAGTCATCTCTTCTCAAAGATAAGCCGTCACCATTCCAGTAAGCTCGTTTTCTGCTGCATTTTACAGTTTCATCTTATTTCCTTATTGAATAGAAGCCATTTTTGTTGTATCTCTGTTATTATGTGTTAAGAATATTTTAATAATAATATGTATTCATTTCGTTCTTCTCATAAAATCCATATCAATGGTATTAGAGTGGTCTTCTCCTTGTCGTTCTTAATGAATGTCCCCAACGAGGTCAGGGTACAAAGAATTGGGTCTAGAGCTTGATTCTCTCGAGGACAAAATCTCTCGCATGCCTAAGAGACCTATCATGGTGGGAAAAAATAAATACGATAGCAAATGAGATCCTTTCAAAATGTTTCTCGAGGAATCCCTCACACAATAGAGGAACGAGATGATGGTTTTTTTTGCGCAAATCCTTTGGCGGCTACCAACAGGTGACACATCTTCCTCAAGCGGAGGCGTCGCCCCCTTCAAGGTACAAATCAACTTTGATATTCCTATATTTGAAGTTCATATAGATGCAGATGTTATAGAAAAATAGTTGAATCTACTAGAAGGGTATTTCCTTGTCCATAAATTTTCGAATAGAGAAAACATTACTTTTGTGCTCCTCAAAATCGTTCCCCGTGTTAAATATTGGTGGGAAACGTTTTGTGAGCAAAAGGAAACAGAGGAACCCTCATTATTTACAGTCGTGGTCACCTGGGAGTCCTTCAGGGATTTTATTAAGGAACAATACTACCTTGTCGAAAGTTATGATGAACTGCATACAAAATGGACCACACTGTGGCAGGAAAGAGACCAAGCAGTGCGTGATTTCACAAATATATTCCATACCTTGCACACCAAGATGGGTATCAAATATTCTGAGAGACATCTGGTGCTCAAGTATAGTGGTGGTTTGCATAGATACATCTGGGCCAAAATGGAGTTTATGGACATCTTGTCCTTGGGTGCAACCTATCGATATGTCGTCAAAATCGAGTAGAAGCTTAAATAAAAGACACAACAATTTGGGCCTCGGAACCCCTCACAGAAAAATCAAGGAAAGGGCAGCCCCAACCTGCAGAAAAAAAGGATAGATAAAATATGGACATCCTTGGGAAAACCAGTCCAAGCCACAAGAAAAGAAGGACACCAGAAAGACAAAGAAAGACATCGGGAAGTGGTGCGACTTCCATAAGAGCCCCTGGCATAACAATGTTTATTGCCTCTCAAAGAAGTCATTGGTGGATGAGGTGAAAGCCTCTTTATCAGATGCGGGTTTTGACTCTGATTCAGAACTAGAAAGGGGTAGACAGATCATCGATGCGGAACCCAGTGCTACCGTTTCTGTAACCAAGCTCCAACCTGGTGAACTAGACGAGATAGAGGAAGGCGAGCTCCTTTTTCATTCACAGATGTGTGTGAAGGGTACCCTGCTGCACTTCATTGTTGATAGCAGTAGGCAAAAGAACCTCATCTCAGCAGAGGTCATCAAGTGACTAGCCTTGCCAAAAATACTGCACGTGCAACCCAACACCATTGGGTGGCTTCGCCAAGGAAATGATCTGCACATCATCCAACAGTGTCTCCTGTAATACAACATCAAGCCCTTCAAAGACGAGGTATTGTGTGATGTTTCTCCTCTCGAATTTTGTAATGTTACTTTGGGCCAATCGTATTGATGGAAATTTCATGTTGTATATGATTCTAGGCCTTGACGTGTTATTATTACTTTGAACAAGAAATTGTACAAAATACTTGAGACAATTTCGCCTACTTCTATTTCCTTGATCTCTGCCAAGCAATGCAAGAAGGTCATATCTTAGACAGAGAATTTTATCTTATTCATGATTCTCTCTCAGAGTGAGCGAAATATCGCAGCAACATCTAGGACCTCCATGACCGACCTCTCCACATAGCAGAAGAAAGTGGATAAGGTCATGGAAGAATACTTAGATATATTCTCCTCACTTACCAGGGTACCTCTTCACTGTCAGGTCAATCATCCCATCAATATGACCCCCAACACATCGCTTCCAATGGGCCAATATACCTCTGCTCACTGTTAGAGAATGAGGAGATCAAGCAACATATCCAATAAGTTCTCCACAAGGGGCACATCCATCCTAGCTCATCGCCTTGTGGGAGCCCAATCGTGACAGTGCAGAAGAAAGACGAGACCTGGTGACTCTAAATTGAGTACTGGGACCTGAATAAAATCACATTCAAGAACTAGTACCTAATTCTTCTAATTGATGACCTCCTTGATCAACTCACAGGGGCCAATTACTTTACTAATATTGATCTGAAGTCTTTCTAACACCAGGTCCCAATAGAGAAAACAAATGTATGGAAGACCACCTTCAAGACAAAATAAAGTTTTTTTGAATGGCTGGTCATGCCCTTTCATTTGACAAATGCTCCAACAAATTTCATGAGGATGATGGATGATATCTTGTGACCATTCACCGATACTTTTGTAGTGGTGTATCTTGATGATATACTCATCTACAAAAAGACTTGGGTGGAACATTTGCAGCATATTCAACGGGTTTTGCACACCCTGCGGCAACACAAGCTATATTCCAACCTGGAAAAATGACCCTTCGTCATGGACAGGGTCCATTACCTAGGCTGCATTGTTGATCAAAATTGTGTATATGTGGATCCAGCCAAGATCCAGGTCATTCGTGACTAGCCAACCCCAACCACACTAACTGAGCTTCAAACCTTCTTAGGCCTTGCCAATTTCTATCACAGGTTCATGTTGAGATTCTCCCATATTGCATGGGCCCTTAGCCAAGTAACCAGGGGTGGTGGTAACGAAAAATGTGTGTGGGGTCTGTCCCAACAACAAGAATTTGATTATTTGAAGCATTGCTTGTTCTCATCCCCAATACTTTCATTACCAAACCTACAACAACCCTTTGAGATCGAGAAAAATGCTTCAGAATATGATGTGGGCATAGTTCTCACTCATCACGACCACCCCATGGCCTATCATAGTGAGACACTATCAGATGTTTTCCGTAATTACCCTACTTACCACAACTAAATGTACTCCATTGTGCAATCCTGCCATCAGTGGAGACATTACATTCTTTGGAAGGAGACAGTCATCTACAATGATCATAAGCCACTGCAGTTCAAGCAGACTCAAGGTAAATTGCAGAATGATCACCATCATAAGTGGTCCACATACTTGCAGCAGTTCCACCTCAACATCAATTATAAAACAGGAATTACCAACTAAGTCATTGATTTACTCCGCTAACCTCCAGTCATGAAACTCACCATGGTGCTAGACTCTTGTGGCCATGAGACCTACGGATGGCCCCACCTCTATGAGATAGACCCTAATTTCGCCACCACCTACAAAATGTTGGGCACAAACTCAGTTGTCGCTAATTTCCATCTTCAGGACAAGTTGTTTTTCCATCTGGTCCATCTTTGCATTCCATCAAGAAAGTGAGCGAAGATGATTTGGGAATCCCACTATAGTCGGATGGAAGGACACTTCGGTGTCGAAAATACAGTGGTAGTACTGCATAAACATTTCTACAAGCCAAAACTTTGATAGGATGTGGGAAAGTATAACAGGTCCTGCACTGCCTATGTTATTTCCAAACTGACCACTAAGAAACAAGGCATGTACACCCCTCTTCCTACTCTTGACATGCCATGGGAATCCATCTCAGTGGACTACATGACGGGCCTTCCATCCACTAAGAGGGGAAATGACTGTGTTTTTGTGGTTGTTGATCACTTTTTCAAGATGACGATTCTAGACGCATGTAAGAAGAGAATCACAACATAGGCCACTACCAAACTCTTCCTTGAAGGAGTATGGGTACATTTTGGAATCCCACAAACCATTGTCTCATATCGGGACAGTCGGTTCCTCAACACATTATGTTCTAGCCTCTGGTCATTGATGGACACCAAGCTCACGAAATCCACTTCTTTCCACCCCGAGATAGATGGCCAAACTGAGGTCGTCAATTGGATGATTGTGCATATCCTTCACATGTAAAATTTCAAGCACCCCCACACATGGGATGAGAGTGTTCCATATATTCAACGTAGCTACAACCGATCCATACATAGCTCAATCGACCAAAACCCCTTTCAGGTGGGGTTGGGATTCCAACCATTGGGTCCCATAGATGTTGCACTAACCCTTGGGGCCACATCGACCAAATCATCCCCTGCTCCAACTAAGGTTGACAAAGCCACCTGGTTCATTGAGAAGATCCAACACATCCACCAACAGGTTTGGGATATTTTACAAAATTCCAATGCCAAGTATAAGCAGTGTCATGATCAACACCAGGTGCCACATACATTTCAGGTGGGAGACAAAGTTTGGTTGCACTTGTAGAAAGAATTCCTTACAAGATCCCATCGGAAGCTTCACCCACTTTGTTATATACCTTACACCATCACCAAGGTTGTGAGTGAAAATTATTTTGAGCTCAACATTCCTCCTTTCCTTGGCTTGCACCTAGTGTTCATCGTGGCTCTCCTTCGTCCATATTTCCCACCATTATTGGACACCTCAAAGATAGCAGAACAGTTGACACCAACAGAGCTCAGTTGCGACTGCATACAATAGGAATCCCATGATAATATTTTGGACACACAGGTCAAGGGAACATGGCAACAAAGGATCTATCTTTATCGATTTGTCAAAGCAGGGCATCTCCTACACCAAGGCAAGTGGCTCACCCAGAGCCAAATTCAACAGAAATTTCCTCATCTGATGGGGGAACTCAACGCAATGGATACCATTGATTCCTAATGGGGGATTATTTATCCATATGGATTTCGGTGGCCTCCCACCTATTCCAACTAGTTCATTTTGACAGTTTTCCAGTTTGGTGGTTTTTTCCTAGTTTTCGGGTCCCCGACTTCCAAGGCCATTTGGAGGCCCTAAACAACATTTTTAGGGCTCTCCATAGTCAAATTGTACACAGAATCAGAGTCTGATAAAAATATGTGCAGTCCTCGGATAGACATTTTCAATGGGCTATCATGTGCCTAAAACGGAGATCGTATGCAAAAGTTATGACCCTGGGAAGTTGATGTACTAACTTACCCCAACAAGGCCCACATGAATTTTGGCGCCTCATGTCCTAGGGTTAGGTTTTTAGATGTCTAGGGTTTTGGAATTCATGCTTATTTTAAAAAGGTCTTCAAAGCCTCATTGTACTTATCTTCTTGCGAATGAGCGCAACCGTCACATCTCTTCTCAGAGATAACCTGCAACCATTCCAACAAGCTTATTTTTCGCTGCATTTTACAGTTTCAGCTTATTTCCTTATTGAATAGAAGCTAGTTTTACTGTATCTATATTATTTTGTGTTAAGCATCTTTTAATAATAACCTGTATTCATTTTTTCTGCTCATAAAATATAGATCAATATGTTAAGATAATATCTTACATAATTTGGAATTGACCTATGAGACTGTTGTTTCTCATCACTCTAGTTTCCAGATACCAAAACTTTTATTTGACTAAAGGTGTGTTGTATATAGCTGTCATAATCGATTCTTAGTAATGACGGTTACTATGCTTTATAATTATTGGGATCATAAATTTCTTCTTCTCTTGAGATTTAATCATACTTATATACATATTGTGTATTATTAAAATTATCTCTCTCAAATGAGATAAGATAGATAGATTAGTTTTCATTTTTGTAGTTTAGGTCAAGACACTTTATATTTCATATCCAAGACAATCAAGTCTCTTGTCCAAGGAGAAAATTCCTTTTTAGTGGAAACCAAACCCACATACTGGAGGATGTCACTATACCGAACAAATATAGGCCTAATTGGGGCCTTGATTGGGTGATGATCCCTTGTTGTAGGAAGGAATTTTTCCTCCTGTCAAAAATTGGTGCTAGAAGAAGGGTAGATGACAAGACAACCCTATGGAGCCATTTGTTTTGAATGTATTTAACTACTCATGGCTCATATACATATTTATGTTTTGGAACATGCTTTTATTTCATAACGAACTATTGGAAGCATTCCCAAAAGGACAATTGATTTCTTGTCAAAATTGAAGTTTTATGGTGAGGGTGTAATATCTACATTTTATCATCTTTCTAATTTTAATCTTAAATATAATTCCTTTAGAATATTTAACGATAATGAGATCTAGAGGTTATTCACTCTCACATTACAAGGGAGAATCAAGATCTGGTTTCAAATGTTGCTAGTCAAGTATATTCACACGTGGGAACAATTCATGGAGTTGTTTCTCAGTGCTCATGAGGATTATAATTATAATGATGTGTGTTTGAAATTAAAAAATATATGCAGGTTTGAAGGTGAGACTGCTGATGAATTCTTTTCTAGATTTATGTTAACTTGTTTCAGATTCCATGAGGATGATCAAACTTCTGGTACAAGCCATAGATATTATCAAGAGGTTGTTGCAACACAAAATAACTCCAAGATTAGATTCAGTTGAACATAGTCGTAGATATAAAAGGCTTTTGACATCTGAAATGTTGGGTATGCATGTAGACTCAGATGGTGCATTCATAAACAATAGAGAAGAGTATGGATCATATACATATTCATCCAATCATTCATCTGAAAACATTGTAGACTCTGATGGTATTTCAAAATCCATGAGTCAATTTGAATAAGTGTATGAAACATTTTATGTATTTTTTATCCATATGATGTTTGTATGGTAACGAAAAATGAGTGTTCTAACTTACATATGATCTTACATGAAGTTATGAATCATTTCTATATTTTATGAATTATATGTTTTGATTATGGAGAATATAATAAAATTTCTTACATCATATGTTTTGAATATGCATAATGTAACAATACTTTTAGGAAATCATTTATGTTTCATTCAATGTAATTTGTATTGACTTTTTTTTATTAAAAGTAAATAATTGTTTGGTAGTGATATTGAATTTTTAAAGCATAGGGTGACATTTTCATGGCATTATGTATTATATTTTTCTTGAAGTGATAAAATAACATTTCAAAAGTAAACATTTAAGGGTTGATTTTATGATTTTGTTTACAACAATGATGATTTCGTATACCACTTTAAAAAAAAAAATGTCATTTTAATCCCCCAATTTTAGAATGGGTGCTACTGGTAGCAATACTTTTCAATTTGATGGTTGATTTTTAGGTTTTGGTTTTAATGGTACCAATTGTTAAGAATAAGATTTCAAATGAGCTATAATTTTAACATTTAGAAAAAAAAAAAAAAATCTTAAGGTAAGATCGTTTTTTTATTTTGGTGTAGATTTAAAGGTTTTTTTGAGAAAGTATATGATTTTTGAAGGCCATGCTTGAAAAATGTTGTAATTTTAACCTAGGTTAGAAAAAAATGGTGCTGTCGGTAGAACCACTTTTCATTTGGAGATTGATTTTCATGTTTTTTTATGCAAAAATATGGGTTTTAAGGGCTAGAGTTCTCGTTAAGTCAGTGACTTTGATTAAAATGTTGATTGTATGTATCAGTACTCACTTATGTATACTTAAATAAAAAAATGAGCTAAGAAACCGATAAAGAGATTACACTAGGTACCCAAGAAATAGGGATTCTTGATCACTAGGCAAGTTAAGAACCAACGTGCCAACAAAAGGATGGAATCATTGCAAATCAAATGTCGTTGAGATACTTGTCAAGTGTTTCATGAAACTACGGATTTGTAAAAAATGAAGACTAAAGGGATATCACATTTCAGTTGCACAAACATACACACACACACATTTGTAATATAAAATATGGGTTTTAAGGGCTAGGATTCTCGTTTTGAGGTCACAGTTCTCATTAAGTCGATAACTTTGTTGAAAATATTGATTGCATGTATGGGTCCTCACCTATGTACCCTTAAAGAAACAATGAGCTAAGAAATCGATAAATAGATTACATTGGATTATGGTACCGAATAAATAGGGGTTCTTGATCGCTAGGCGAGTTAAGCACCAATGTGCCAACAAAAGGATGGAATCGATGAAAATCAAAATCCATTGAGATACGTGTCAAGTGTTTCATGAAATTAGTTTTTTGTAAAAAACGAAGACTAAAGGGATATCACATTTCAGTTGCACACACACACACACACATATATATATATATATATATATATATATATATATATATATATATATAATAGTAAGAGATGTATGCCACCAAATCGTCAAGAAAAGTCCATGATCATAAAGAATGGGACCATATTTATCAAAAGAAAAATTTAATGAATAAAATGCACCAAAACACAAGGTCACTAAGACATTGGTCGACCAATATGTAAATATGGAATCGTATAAAACTTTTAGGGTTTCTTGTGCCACAATTGAATAGACAAAAAATGATTTTTCAACAAGAAGAATTTAAATTTTAACTAAGAGTGGGTTAGAACATAAACTTACAAAAAAGTATATGCAAAACGCAGGAAAAATATCCATTCTCAATATGGAAAGGACATTATTTTTGAGGTAGAAAATGGTGGAGTTGAAGATATTATGTGGCAGGGAGCAGCTGGTAGTTTTATCACTCTTCATAAACCCATAGTAGATGTGTGTTCTTTCCCCAGACTAAGTAATGAAGAAGGCACTCAAAGTGATGAACATATATTTGTGCAATACCATTCCAATACAAAAATATGTAAGTTGATATTCAAGTCTCATCCACCTGATGGTGTCAATGATCCTTCATTTGTTGTTATTTTGTGGGATGTAGCCTTAAAGGGAAAGTGTAATATGTGGGCTCAAGGACACAGTGAGAAAGTTGTTTCTATATTCCTAGATTGTTCGGACTTGAAAGTGAAAAACATGGAAAATTTTTAGCTTCATCCACTTGCTGGTGTTGTTTTGTTGAAGATCGCAATAGCTAAAGCATGTTTAGGATGTTGTACAACCACATCCAACATACTCACCAAACCACTAGGTCATTTTTGTTGGTTCTTTTATATGTCCTTGTATAACAACTAAAGAACACTCACATTAATTATCAACCAGGGGATGTAAGACTTTCAAGGTTAAGTGAAAAGTATATGCAGGCTGTGATTTCCTTTGTAATGTTGATGACTAACAATCATGAAATATATGTAAAGAACCTAAATTAATTAATTCTATTTTGAAAACATCACACCCTTAAACTATGATTTTAGAACTCCATGTTGCAGAACAAAAAATATATACTCCACTCAACTATCTTGAACTAGATAAGAAATTCAATTCGCACCATAACCATTCAAAAGAGGAAATTACTTCAATTCTACAAAGTCCAGTTTTAACAATCCTATCCACACAAGCTGATGAGGATTTTAAAGAGAATTCACCTGCTATAATTAAAAAGAAAAAGAATCTATTTTCCTTAGAGAAGAAACAACAAGATTCATAATCAAGATTCAGAGTAAATAGCCCAATCCTACAAGTAAAAGCTCACACAATTAAGAAACAACAACTTACAAAATCTCACAAGAAAGAAAAATAAATCACAGCATCAAAATAATCATAGGAAACAATTCACAATGTTCCTACTTAACAACAATTAAAATTGCACCACCTGATCAGCGAAGGGGGCCCTTCCTTCATCAATCAGGGCTACTGAAAGAACTCACAATTAAACGCTCAGGTAAAACGAACTAGTATATTCATGTATTAAAAATAAATATGATACCATGAGTTCTTGAATCTTGCTATACACTTGTCCCTTTTTCTGATTAACAATAGAAAACCCCGACTCAAGAGAGTTTGTGGGTATTTATGCATCCTCTTTACAATGGTATTACATAAAATAGAATATATATTCTGGACATACATAGTATAAGATCTCGGGTATAATTGCACTGTTACAATTGATATATAAAATAGAATATTCAGGTGCACTGGGACCGCCTTGAATAGCTGGTATGGTTGGCACTGTCATTCTGTTTGATGACTTGTTCTCACCATGTTGGCATTGTCTGCTCCTATACTTGAGCACTAGTTGAATACCAAATTCTCAAGTGTCGATGAGATCATAGAAGTAACGCCATCATTATTTAACAAGTAACATAATAACACAAGTAACAACATAACAAAATTAACAACATGCCAAATAGGAACATCGTCTTGACTGATGAAGGAGTAACACCATCAAATATAAGATGAGAAGAACTCGTTATCATACATAGTATAAGATCTCGGGTATAATTGCACTGTTACAATTGATATATAAAATAGAATATTCAGGTGCACTGGGACCGCCTTGAATAGCTGGTATGGTTGGCACTGTCATTCTGTTTGATGACTTGTTCTCACCATGTTGGCATTGTCTGCTCCTATACTTGAGCACTAGTTGAATACCAAATTCTCAAGTGTCGATGAGATCATAGAAGTAACGCCATCATTATTTAACAAGTAACATAATAACACAAGTAACAACATAACAAAATTAACAACATGCCAAATAGGAACATCGTCTTGACTGATGAAGGAGTAACACCATCAAATATAAGATGAGAAGAACTCGTTATCACCTTGCAAACACATGCTTTCAAGCCATGTTATTAGTAAACCCTAAAATCAAGCAAGAACCCACTTAAAATCCTATATTTTCACTCCAAATAATGCAATTCATAAGAAAGGATGTACCTTCAGTCAAAACATGAAATTATAGGCAAGGTATTGAAAAAATAGGACAAAATATAGCTGAGAATATCTTCAAAACAGGGTAAAGTATAGGGAAAAATGGTGCAAATCAAGGGCCCAACATCTCCCCCCAACGTTTCTTGTTGCATGTCCTCATGCAGAGAGACCATGATTGGCCCAGGAACAGGTTTCATGCAATGCGTTGAGTCACTAGGTATCATGCGTATCTTATCCATAAGCTTGGAAACCTGTTGACACCATGACTTGTACACCCCAATTCTTCTATACTTCTCCTAGTTCATACATAGGATAGTACTTATCTATAGACATCCAGATTAGGGGAAAGTAGAACTTCATACCAATCCATCGGGGGCCTCATTGTTCAATGCACTGAATGTACCTATTTAACCATCCCATGTCCCTTTTGAAGTTAGGGTACCCAAAAGGCTCCCTAATTCTGATGGCCAGAGTAGATGACTCCCATCTCTTTCTGCAACCTTCCAAAGCCTCAGACGTTGCACGTAATTAATGCAATTGACAAATTGGTTAATCACTTCTGGTTGGAGGCTCACAACCAATCTGGATAGCTCTGGGGATCATGCAATAAGTCCTTGATCCCTAATGACATCACTTGAATGAACATGTTCTTCCCTATTCGTTAATTCACAGGTGGCCTCATTCCTTTCCACGGTCTCTTGAGCTAATTTCCATTTAACATGATGTAACTGATAATGTACAAAATCCACCAACCAAATATCCCCTATGTAAGGTGTGGGATTGAAGTTTCTTTCATATGGAAAAATAAAATCATGCAAATAAAATTCACACAAATAATGTTGTGCGATCATGTCGGTTTCATGAAAAATCCTCCAGAACGCTTTGGTAGTTGTGAACAGATAGGGTCTATCCTCTATTATAGTTTTAATATGGAAGAGGATAAATTGCTCCTGGAGGAATAAAGCATACACATGTGATGGTGCTCTACATTCTAATAGTTCCTGAAATAATGAGCCTATCTTACACTTTTCTTCCTTCTGTCTTTTGATCTGTTCTTATGCCTCCTTGAACTTCTTATCTTCACCCCATTGTTCTTTCTTACCTATGAATGGTCATTTCTTCTACCCTCTTTATTTCCATGGCCTAAACAATTTGTCAATGCTCCTTGAGGGGGACCACCCCTTCTTGATAAGAAAATGCCAACACCTTCCACTTATCAAGTTTTGCTTATAGAAAAGAGGTGGACTTGGAGGTAGAAACCCCAACCTCCCTGGTTTCCACTTTTGTTTGTGTAGAATCAATTCTAAGTTTTATATCCCGGGGTGAGTATCCTGCATGGTCAAAAGTGTCCTCCCAAATTGAATAAGGATCCTCCTTTGGCTTCTTAGTAGCCTTAATTTTCCTCTTTAATTCTTTGATCTTCTGTCTTAACTTCATATTTCTCTTTTTCAGTTTCATGATTTGTTTGACCAGAGAGGAGTTCTTCTTACTTTCATAATGTTTCTTGTTTTGGGCTCCCCTTCTTCTGTATTTACCTCGACTCATTTTTGTATAACAACCTCATCATTAGCTGATTGTTCAAAGGTTGGTTCTTGTGTACCATCCCCTTCATTGAATTCTTTCTTCATGCTTGATTCTTTTGTAACAGTAACTTTAGAGGTTGGTTCTTGTGTAGAAACCCCTTCATTGATTTATTCATTCATTCTTGGTTCTTGTGTAACATGAACTTCAGAGGTTGGTTCTTGTGTAACATGAACTTCAGAGGTTGGTTCTTGTGTAGCATGCCCTTCATTGATTTCTTCATTCATTATTGGTTCTTGTATAACATGAACTTCATAGGTTGGTTCTTGTGTAACAACCCCTTCATTGAATTCTTCATTCATGCATGGTTCTTGTGTAATAGGAACTTTAGAGGCTGGTTCTTGTGTAACATCCCCTTCATTGAATTCTTCATGACCAATCATGACTTCAACATTATCCCTTATTTCAACAATGGGGGATTCCAATATGAATTTGTCTATAGCCTCTACATCACCAATTTACCCTATAGATGGTTCTTGCAGGAAACCTAAGGGTTTGATGGTGGGTGGTTCTGTTGTCACAGGTTCGGGACCCATTGGCCTTGTCCTTCTTTTGGGTAATAATGCAACAAACTATGAAACCGATTTTCTCTTCTTCGGAGTAGTCGAGGTGGAAGACTGTCCTTCCTCAATTACACATGGCTGTCAATTTTCCTCCAAAGGGTTCTCTTCAATAGTTTCAACATCATTCTCCGCTGACATTTGTGTGGGATGGTCGAAGGTCTGCTCATAAACTTCTTCAGGGTCGTCATTTAGATCAAATTCCTCTGTAGTTCTAATTTTTCGCCTGTCTTCTCTATTTCCATCCCTTGTTGTTGTTCTTCCCACTCTGTCTCTTCCTATTGTTCTTCCGCATACTCTTCTGGCATGCCCAAAATTTTCCTCTGTGTTGATTGGGTATTCCCCAAGGCCTCAAGAATCAAAAGTTTGAATAGACCATGGTTTGTAATGGATGCCAAAGGATGCTTTGCATTTCTTACAGAATGTGCCATAAGTTGCAAATATATTAGCAGAAAATACAGGATGTTTAATTGAGCATTGTGCCTTAGGCGCGATAACAGTTTAAGGTGGTAGGAAAATATTACTTGTTANATGGATGCCAAAGGATGCTTTGCATTTCTTACAGAATGTGCCATAAGTTGCAAATATATTAGCAGAAAATACAGGATGTTTAATTGAGCATTGTGCCTTAGGCGCGATAACAGTTTAAGGTGGTAGGAAAATATTACTTGTTAATGGCCCTAACGTGTCTGTTTCTTGTTTGTGGCGTACTGTTGATCCTCCCGTATTTATGAATTATAATTGATCCAATTGATGGTTTCGGTGGCTATTGGTGTTGTGACTGTAACTGGTTTTAGTTTTGGCATGCAGGGAGATGAGAGGGATGGTGGAAGCTTTTTATTCAAATTTGGTAAGTTTTATTTTAAATTTAATGAGTGCATGCACTCCCATTTATGTCCCAATAAGGAAATACAGGTCTGTTCATGTGGCATAAAAGGTACAGGTTCTGCGCCGACACATGGTGGTGGATTTTGATCAATTTCCTCTCTATTTTCTTATTTTTCTCCTGTCTTCTCTGTTTCCATACCTTGCTATTGTTCTTCCTGCTCCGTCTCTTCCTGTTTTTCTTTCACAGACTCTTCTGGCATGCCCAAAAGCTGCATCCATGTTATTTGGGTATTCCCCAAGGACTCAAGAATCAAACGTTTGAATAGAACATGGTTTGTAATGGCTACCAGAGGATGTTTCACATTACTTACAGAACGTGCCATAAGTTGCAAAGATATTAGCATAAAATAAAGGATGTTTAATCAAGCATTATGCCTTAGGTACGATAGCAGTTTTAGGTGGTAGGAAAATATTACTCTGTAATGGCCCTCGCATGTCAGGTACTTATGGATGAACAAATCCATGTATTTTCATATTCCAGGTAGGGATTCCCATGTGTATCCTTTTCCTCTTTGTTGTAGGAGTTCTCCTTCCCTACTAAATGCTTCTACTGCATATGCCAGGGACGATCTTCTGCAAAACCATCGCTATCCTTCCTGTAGGAGGCCCATCACCCTGACTATATTTCTTCAGTCATGGCCACTTCTATGCCCCTTACCAGATTTCTTTCACCATTCAAACCCTAGGAAAATTCTAGTGTTACTTCCAAGTCGAAACCCTACAATGTTTCAAAATATACTTTCCACACTGCTTCCTGAAACAACTGGTAGACCGCTCGGTTCTGCGGCAATTGTTCCACAGTCTCTGGTCCGTGGCATACAGTTGATCCTCCCATCTTTAGGTTAAGTTGAGTAGTACCTATCAGGACTTACGATAAATGGATATGGATTTCAGCAGGAGCAGCAATTATTGTCATGGTATGGTTGATGATGGTGTAGTAATGGCACAGATCCTGTGGCCGTGACTTGTAATGATTTTGTTCGTGGTAGGTAGTCGTCGAGACTCTGAAATGATCGTTGCAATGATGTTGATATTTTTGCGGCAACGGATTGGCAGAATTTCCAAGCTGAAATATAGCTAAATGATGCTGCTTATTTGGCTGAATTTATTGTCTCGTGCTGAGACTTGCACAAGTTTCAGCAATTTAAGTGTTTTGTTACTTGACAAGTTTCAGCAGTTGATTGTGTGATGATTTAGGCAACTCGCAACAGTTGATTATGCTATTACTTGACAAGTTTCAGCTCCTTGCAAGATGTTTCAATGTCTTCCCTGTAAGCAAAAAAAATCATGTTGTCCCAGATTTGAAATATTAACATGAGTATCTTATTTAAAAGGAGTTTTTTTTTTTGGGCGCCAGTCGCGAGCAAGCTGGTTTTCAGCTGACATCCTTCCAACTGCACCTTCTGAGGGTTTTTCACAGGTTGATCCCTCCTCATGCATCATTTCCAAACAGAGGATGGAAGAAATTCGCTTGATGAAGGAGTCCTTTGAGGTGGAATGATGATATAGCCTTAGACAATGTCCATTAGAAAGCATAGGAGTGCATGTTTTTTCTATGTTTACTAATTTAACAGTCCCTTTATCAAAGACTATGTCTATTTCATAAGGCCCCAACCACCTGGTGCGTAGTTTCTCTTTAAAATCTTTGAATCTGGACTCATCTAGAAGTTCCCAATCTCCTGACTGGAACACATTTTTCTTGATGAGATTATCATGCCAATTTGCACGTTTTTTTGGAATAATGTCAGTATGATGCAATGCGTCCAGGAGGATTTCATCGAGTTTGTTCAGCTGTTCTAGTCGATGCTTTTGTGTTGCTGCCAAATCTAACCCAACATTTATAGCAGTCCGGAGTGTGCTGATTTCAAATTCAATTGGGAATATCATACATTTACCATATACCAGCTCAAATGGGGAGAATCCTATTGTGTTTTATCAAGTCATCCTATAATCCCATAGAGCTTCTGGAAATTAATCGTCCCAATCTTTGTAGTGGTTGGATACTGACTTTGTAAGGATGCTTTCCAGTACTTTAATAGTACTTTCGACCTGACCATTTGCCCGCGGATGGTAAGGAGAGGTGACTTGAAGATGAATTCCATATTTCTTGAGAAGTGCTTTGATTTTATTCCCTGTAAATTGTGCTCCCCCATCTATGACTATTTCTCTTGGAATGCCATATCGGACGAAGATTTCTTCAAACAAGAAGTCCATGACAACCTGTTTTGTAGCTAGTTGAAGTGCTCTCTCCTCGACCCATTTGGTCACATAATCCGTACAGACCAAGATATAGGATTGCTTATGTGATGAGGGGTTTATTGGGCCCACAAAATCAAGAGACCACTTCTCAAAGGGTTCTATTACTAGTTGTGTTTGTCGCTGCAACTCATTAGACTGAATGGGTTGGCCCATTCATTGGCACTTGTCGCATACATATTTCTTTGCGTCCTGGAATATAGTGGGCCAATAGTATCCCCATTGGGGTGAGGGGTTTATTGGGCCCACAAAATCAAGAGACCACTTCTCAAAGGGTTCTATTACTAGTTGTGTTTGTAGCTGCATCTCATCAGACTGAATGGGTTGGCCCATTCGCTGGCAGATGTCACATCCTCTAACATATTTCTTGCGTCCTGGAATATATTGGGGTCAAGCAAGGGTGCCCATTGTCCCCTACCTTCTTTGGCTTATATATTGACAAACTTGAAGAGTGGTTAAACTCACAGGAGGGTGATGGTGCTCTTTTGGGTGATTTTGTGAT
>SNQJ01S0008159.1:151504-181351 GCA_010110895.2 Picea sitchensis
CAAAAGAAAGAAGACGTGGATGAGGCAAAATATTAAATGGCTTAGTAAATGGGATATCCACTTGAACAAGTGTCCTACGACCAGTAAAGAGATAAAGAATTTTGTTATTGATAGGTTCCACAAATGAACTTGGGATAAAGGGATTGGGAGAAAGAAAGAGTATTATATTGAAGAGTTTAATCCCACATACAATCATCATCAAAAAGCATACATCAGAGCCAATATATCTTGGAGAGCCAAAATGTTTATTGCACAAATAAGAACCAATTCCCATCAACTCCGTTGTGAAACTGGGCATTGGAAAAGACCAAAAGAAGCTTGGGAAGAAAGGGTGTGTGTGTTTTGCACCTCCGGAAAAGTGGAAACAGAAAAACATTTCTTTTTAGAGTGTGAAGCTTTCAAAGACAACAGGGACAACTATATAAATATCTTGACAGCTAGCTCTTGGAATAACTTATTCAGTGAGGGGACAGTGGAGAAATTGGGGGAGCTCATCATCAAGTTGAACAGGAAAAGGGATGAACTGCATAAATCAGTGTGTGAGGTGGTCTGTCCCATAGGCTATTGTTAGCCTCGTGGACGTTAAAATCATTTTCTTTCTTTCTTTCTTTCTTTCTTTCTTTCTTTCCCATATGAAACACCTTATGTCATGTCCTTCTATCTGCAAAGTTCCCCCCATGGGGCCCATCATGGCATGCCTTAAGAATATCCTCGATCTCATCGTCACTTACACATGTTCGTATCATCAAGTCTGCTCCCGTGTAAAACATATATCCATCTATCCATGAGAATCTGGTACTCCATTGGATAATTTTCCATCTTTCTCTTGGAGAGACATGATGTGGTAACTTCCCTGCAACAAGTTAATCAACAATATATACATACCGTGGGGTATAAGAAGATACTGCGAACAAGTGTTCATCAAGAAAGTTGTCATCTATAAGATAATTGTCAATATTCTTGGTAAGTCTAGATAATAAATCTACTACAACATTATCTTTTCCAAGTTTATCGACAATGGTGATATCAAATTCTTGCATTAATAATATCGATATGATAGCTCATGCGCTTGTAATAGGTTTATTTTCTAGATACCTGATAGTTGAATGACCCATGTTAATAAATACATGATAACCAATTACATAGTGTCGGAATTTCTTAATTGCAAATACGACAACAAGAAATTATTTTTTGGTTACGATGTAATTTAACTATGTTGGTGCTAGATTCTTGTTGGCATAGTAGATGGCGTAGGGATTCTTATCCTCTTCTTGTCCCAGCAAGGCTCCAACAACAATGTCAGAGGAATTCTTGGCGATGTGAAAGAGGAGTGCCCAATCTGGTCCATGTAAGATAGGGGTTGTAGATACCAATTTCTTTAGTTCCTCAAAAGAAGATTGGCTTGTTAGTCCAAGAGCATTCTGCATCTATCATAAGTAACATAAACAAGGGGGATGCAATTTTTGAATAACTTTCAATAAATCGATGATAGTATCTAGTTTTTCCAAAAAATATATGTACCTCGTTTTGCGTTTTTGGAGGGTGTATGTTCAAGATTACCTGAATTTTTTCTTGATCAACCTGGATCCTAACAGCTGAAAGAAAATGTCCCAAGACCACTCTTTATATCATCATCATATGGCACTTTTCTTTACTCAAAGAAAGATTAGTTTGTTTACATAGTTAAAGTTTTTTCTCTAGGCTAGATAGTGCTTCATCAAATTTAGTACCATAAGGCATGAAATAATCCATGTATATCTCAACACTATCATTGACTAGATCATAAAAAATTCCTAATATTGCTCGCAGAAAGGTAGCAGGTGCATTGTAGACTCCAAAAGGAAGGACATGGTATGCAAATGTACCCTATGGGTAGGTGAAAGTTATCTTATCTTGATTCTTGAGCATACCCAACATATTTCCTAGTCCTGCAAACAAAATCCTACCTTAAAGGCCATCCTTTGATATTGGGGCAGTCGTGGTTAGCCACATTCGATGCTTATAATGGATGCAGAAATGGGAATATGACAATATCCCATGGGGACTCCATAAAAAATATATATCATTACCCAATAGCAAAGCCTAGCATAACACAGGAAAATCCTTTGTGGGTTGATTTTGAGCTTCAGGATGAGAATTCCCAGCCTATCTTAACAATTGAAAAATCCATATCCTTTAAAACTGAAATGGAGGATGATATCATTAGTAATTTTATGAACAATCCTTCCTCTATTCCCCAATATCTGTACCATATTGTAGAAAACGTAGTAGGTGACGATGCCCCTGAGGCCCCCAAACCTAATTCAGAGGAAGAATAAGATGAGATACCGGAAAAAAATATCCATGGTAGTATACCAATCAAAATTGAACCAGGGAAAAAAAATATCCATGGTAGTATACCAATCAAAATTGAACCGGGGAAAACATTGAATGTTGATCCAAATCTGACCCCTGTACAGACTACCAAGCTATTACAAGTCCTGAAAGAAGAAAAATAATCCTTTGCATGGGATTACAAGGATATGAAGGGTGTACACTCGACCCTCTCGTATTCACTCTATATATATATATATATATATATAGCATATATATATATATATATATATATATATATATATATATATAAGGGACCCACTCTGCCCAATTCGACAAATCCCAGCAGAGGTGGATGAATCCCGCCCTAAGAGACATTGTCAAACAAGAGCTCCAAAAAATGTTAGATGTCAATTTTATTTATCCAATATTTGACACCAAATGGGTATCACCTCTTATTATTGTTCCCAATAATAACAAAAAATGGTGGATCTACATAGACTATCGAGAATTGAATAAGGTGACACAAAAAGACCATTTTCGTTTGCCTTTCATTGACCAAGTCCTAGATACAATATCAGGTAAAAAGGACTTTTCTTTCCTTGATGGTTTCAGTGGATACAATAAGATTCAAATTTCCCATGAAAAATAAATAAATTTCAATATATATATTTTTTTGTATGTATCACCTCTTATTATTGTTCCCAACAATAACAAAAAATGGTGGATCTACATAGACTATCGAGAATTGAATAAGGTGACACAAAAAGACCATTTTCGTTTGCCTTTCATTGACCAAGTCCTAGATACAATATCATGTAAAAAGGACTTTTCTTTCCTTGATGGTTTCAGTGGATACAATAAGATTCAAATTTCCCATGAAAAATAAATAAATTTCAATATATATATATTTTTTGTATGCTCAAGAATCCACACAAATAACACCATCTTCCAGAATCCCTTCTAGCCAAATAGTAGATCTATCAACCAATCCAAGGATTGTGGGAGTTGGTCCGAGGGTTGTCGATCCTAGTGTTTCCCAAGTGTCCTTAGTCATAATATTAATGGTTTCTCCCAAGTCCTCTAATGTATTGGGATGAGTCATTTCCCGAATTTGAACGATGATCGTTGGATTTTTGTGATCATCATATTTAGGAGGTGTATTTTTATCCAAAATCGAGTTTGATAGTTTTCCTAATACATGAATGGTAGGGGGTCCTTAGGTTTCCTTCTTGGATTATTGAGACACAATTCCCAAATAGTTTTAGCATAAATTGACACATCCATTATTGCTTGTAGCAATGGGATCTTAACACATAAGTTCTGAAGTCCCCCCATTAAATTGAACTCAGGTCATGGGGGTGGTTTAGCTATTTCCAACCTTTCTGGATATGGGGGAGTAACGGTTTGATTATGATATGGGATAGTAACATTCATTTGTTGTGCTATTATCATTGTTACATCTGATATTTCTTCTTCGTGATGCTCTCTTTCAGGAGGTAGGGATTTTTTTCCTCGAAATGGTCAATAATTATTGGTGATTTTTTTGGATGGATCACTGTTGGTTTTTTAACTGCTCTCTTTTACTCTTTGATTTATTGACCCAGGGTTCATGTCTTTTGGGTTTCCAAAAAAGCCTCTAAAACTATCAGCCCTCCTGGTAAACCAGAAGGCAACACAGTACACTGAATGTACTGCCCAGTCTCACCCGAGATAGATTTAAATGGGTGGTTGTAAGACTTAGGTGTTTACAGCCTAGGATTGAGTATGATATATGGGTTTATTAACCACAACCATGCACTACAAACTGTGAATGTAATCTACTTATTCCTCACGAGTGCACGTTTATATTTCACAGTTTAATTCCCGAACAACATAATCGTATTTCATAACAATATATTAACTCCTTTATTAAGCATAACAATGAACTGCTGAAAGAAAGAAAAGAGATACATGCATTCATCACATTACACAGATATTACCGTGGTTCACCCCCTTCTGGGCTACATCCACAAAGATTTGTCTCTTGGCTCTTTTATTATGATAGTTCTACATCTCCAGCGCCACGCGCTTACAATTCCCTTTGATGGGTAAGATCTGTACGAGGCGAGCTAGATCGCACTAGGCTCCACAACGTGCGTTCTAATCCTCTGATCTTCCTCCTCTCCTCGATTCTTAGCTCAACAACTTACAAAATTGGTTTATGACCATATTACATATCGCATCAACTCGTATCTAGCTACGATAGATCATTACAAAAACTGAACTAATACAAAAGAAAATCAACCTCTCTATAATAACTGTGTATCTCTATTTATATATATCAGGCTCTTCAGTCGTTTACAATGTATTACCAAAACCCTAACCCTACCAACATTAGGTCTTCCTCCCATGCACGCGTGTTTTTCTTCCTCCAACTGTCGTTTTCCTTGTGCACGCTTTCTTACATGCGCATGTGTTGTTTACCTTCTAGTTGTTACTTTTGTTTCTGCATGCTTTCTTTCTCATGATCCTCCTTCTTTCCACTTCGGCCTAGTGCCAACAGGCCCCCAACAATGACATGTGACTTGTCCCGAGTCACCTAATCCTTTTGAGCTTCTTCGATCTCCTCGGTGATCGTCTAGAACTTTTCCTTGATCATTGTTGCTTTTGTCAGTGCCTGCGCGATATTCTCCTTGATGGTGTCTATTACCTGAACTGCCACTTCGTCGCTCAACAATCCTACACATTCGGTCTGGGTCTGTGCTATCTGTGTTTTAGCTCCTTCTTCTTGTGAGAGTATTTCTGCTACTCATTCCTGTAGTGGTTCTATTTGAGCCCGACGCTCTTATTTATGTGTTTGCGCAGTGATAAGTTATGTCGGCATCTTCTTTATCTCCTACATCCCTTTGAATCGTTCTGGGATTGGTATGGTCTTTTGCCTCTGTTTGAGTTCTTGGATCGTTGCATTGATCCTTTCCTCTTCCTTGTCCCAATGTTGGACCTGTGGATCCTCCTCCAACCTTGTCCAAAGTTGTGTTTCTTTATCGAGCAATTCGACTGCTGTGCTAAAATGTTGTTCCATCTCCTGCAAATGCGTTGTTGTTTCCTTCTTCCTTTGCTCATTTACTATCAGTGGAGTGGTTGGTGTGAGTTGTTCGAGGAGATTCTCGATCTCCTTATGATATTGATCAATTCCCTGTGCAATCTGGTCAATATTTCCTGTTGTTGGGAGTTCATTTCCTTGCGCGGCGCTTGGGAGTTTCTTAAAAACTCCTCCCACTCTTCGTTCTAGCTCATTTTTGCATTCTTTTTCCTCCTGAGTTTAGAGCTTGGTCTTCTCACAGACTTCTTCCAGCACCTCGCACTTCTTTGTTGCTTGTTGTATCTCGAATAAGTTTTTATGTGCACGAGATTGTACCTCGTGGTCGACACTAACTTGCGATTTGTGTAGTTCCCTTGATGGCATCCATGTCAAGACCAATTGGATGTGGTCCAAGTCTTTCAAGGGTGTCTGCCCCATGATTTCATCCATGTCAAACATGTTAGGTTTGATGTAAATCATTGCGTTTGCATGTGGCATGGGGTGGACTAGGTATCGTTCTTCTACCTCCACTCCTTCTTTGGCCTGTATCGTCAATGGCTCTGTGCCTCTACTGCTACTTGCTGTCTGTGCTTCCCCAAATTTCTTGAGGAACTGTCCCATTTCTGCCAGCTCTTTTTTCAGTTTATCCTTGTGATGCGTTGCATGATCGAAATCTTCCATTAAGGAATACTGGACCATTTTGATGATCATTTCCCCATCGTCCTCCGTGATCGTATGGTTTGGAAATGCTTGCGCCTCCTTCCTGCATGACTGGTCTCTTATTTTCCCCTAGTTCCTGTGTGATGGGGTTTGGGGTGGTCTCCCTTTCTCCCTTAGCTTGTTTTGGTTGTCTGTTGGTCGGTTGTGTATTCTCTTTCTACCCCTTCTGGGTTCCTATCTGCTTTGACCCTTTGTCTGCCTGAGTTGTCTTATTTTGTCTCGTCCTTGGTTTCTTGGGCACTGGGACTTCCGAAAACTATGTTTCTGCATGTGCTGCCTCTCCTTTTGTTGTTCTTTCTGGTACTTCCTGGGTAATGGCTGGGATCCTCCATTCATTGGGCTATTCATTGATGACCATGTATATATCACCTTCTGTGATGCAACAACGCATCAGTAGCCATTGCTTATCTATATCCTCCCTTGGTTGTATCTACATTGTCTGTCTTGTGGCCCGGAAATTGGCGGTGTCTGCATATCGTGTGACACCCTCTAGTGTTATTCTCCATGATTGGATGATGGCTACTTGTATGTCTCATAGGTATGCTTCGAATATGTTTCCATTCTCCCTCTTATGCATGGCCTGTGGCCTAGATCTCAGTAATAGTATCTCGCTCCCGCTAGTTGCGGTCTAGTGCAAAAAATTGCATACTATGGTTCCCACCATCCCATGAAGGCTATTAGGGTGATCAGCCATGAGTAATGGAATTTTGTGCCTAGGTCCTACGCATCCTTGCAGTCCACCTAAAACAAATTCAATAGATATGGCACCTGGCTCATAAAGGTGCCTTCTGCGCACTGAGCTGCAACTGCAATGACTCCTGTTGGTACTTCCTCTTTGCAGCATTTTCAGAGCAATTTGCAAGATAAGATATTTGTGCCCAGTTGATTCATTTGATTATGATGCCCCTCATTCCTATGGTGGTGCCATATTTTCTCTTCGTCTCTTCTGCCAACGCTTTCTCCTTGGATTTTTCATCTAGAATCAACACAGAATCCATACCTCGAATGGGTAGTCCAGTTATCTGCACGATCAACTCAACAGTTATGGGGACGGGTTTATCGAGCCATATATCCCCTCCATGTGTGACTGCTAACAATTGCTTGACGCATGTTGTCGCGTACTGGCCTCTACCAAAATGTGGTAGCTTCAACAAACCTAAGATTCATGTTCTGTCCAACCCAACTTCCCACTGGTGTGGCTAACTGATCGTTTCTCCAAGTTGTTTTACGATTATGGTCTTCATATAGATTCTCTGAGCAAGTTTTGGGAACTGGTTTTGTCTGATACATCATGGTCGGAATACTTGAGCTTTCCAACCTGACCCAGTAGTTGTTGTTCTACCTGTACTCCATATGGTATGCGTGGTAGCAAATTTTTTGCTACAGGTTTCTTGTGAGGTGAGCTCGGTATCTGAACTTTGTCTTCCTACTGTGGTGGCTGGTTAGAAGTTCCAACAACTTCTAATTGTTCCCCCATCATCTATTTTGGCCAAGCCGAGGTAGTTCCAGTAGTCTCCTCTGTTGGTTGACCTAGGCTGGTTGCTTGCGACTCTCTAGTTGCACTGTTGCTCCCAAATTCTATGTCATTCCATTAACTTCCACGACTGCTTGAGTGCTTTCTAGTTGCACTCCTTGTTGGGTTTCCAATTCCTCGTTCTGAAGCTCCTGCGCCGCTGCTGGCATATCCTCTTTCATGGTCCTTGCTTGTGGCTGTTGAATCTCATCCATTATCAGTGTAGGGTTCACTGGTATCGCATCTAGGGATGGGATCTCGTCGATATCGATGATCTCCGACTACTACTGCTCGTTTTCCTCCAACGGTCCTCGTGACCTAGTTTGAACCCTGGTCAATCTTATTGTCTAGCCTGGTTCTGCTGGCTTCGATGGTGCCATAGTGGTGACTATCGAACGTTTGTTGATTTCGAATGACTTTAGTGAGCTCTGTGGTCTCACTCTATTCATTCTAGCTGTTATTTCTCTCTCTTTGTTCTCCTTTCGCGAATAGACCAGTTGCTCCCGTGCTTGCGTGTTGTATGGGCTTGTCATGAAGCTTATCGAGGAAGATTCCTCCATGATGTGATTAATGCACCATAACAGTGGGTTCAATGCATCTGTGGTGGTTTTGTACTTTCCATTACGCTTGCTTTATCGTCTCCATTTGACATGTTTAATGTGATGTTCCCTCAGTCCTTGCCTTGCTTTAATTCTACTTAGTGTTGTCCTGTCATACTGCTTTTGCCGCCTTTCCGTTTCCCGCTCATTTTTCTTTGTTATGTAACCATTGTCCTTGCCTTTGCTGAATTTATGTTTTGAACGTCATGTGGCCTTTCTCTCTCTGGCATGCTGTGCTCGTTTTAGTCTTGTTTCCTTTTTATTCTCTTTTTGATTTAATATATATATATTTATTTTTATTGCACGGTGGGTGGTCGACCGTCCTTGTACATCTTCAGTCGACTCCCATTGATCATTCCACTGAGTTCTGCGCCTGCTAAATCTCTTAACTGTACATCTCCTCTGTCTGTAATAGATTGTAACTCCTATGGTCCTAGCCAATGCATTCTAAGCTTCCCCGGGTGCTGAAACAATTTGTTGTCATAGATCAATACTAGATCTCCTTCCTTGAATGTCTTCTTCTTGATGTGTCGATCATGCCAAGCTTTGTCTCTAGATTTCTGCACTTGTTGATGGAATCCTGCCAGGATTCGGTCTTCCTCCATTGACAATAATTGATTCAGTCTTTCTTGTACTGCACCCTGTTCTGTCATTTGTATGATAGCTGCTACGCATAAGCTGGGTACTAAAAATTCTAATGGCACTACTGCTTATTGGCCATAGACTAGTTTGAATGGTGTGTGCCCTATCAAATTTTTTCATGTAGTCCTATATGCCCATAATAATGTTGGTACTTTGAGGTCCCAGTTGTCTTTGTTGACATTACAGATCTTTGTTAGTGCGTTCTCGAGAATTTTTTTGAAGGATTCTACTATGCCATTTGTCTGTGGGTGATATGGTGTGCTCTTCTAGTGATGAACTTCAAACTCTTCGAGCATTGCACAAATTGTGTTGTTTATGAAGTGTGTCCCTTTTTGCTCATCAAAAATATTGGGCACCCAAATCAGGTGATTACTTGTTCAAACAAGAAGTGTGCAGCTGTCTCTGCGTTGTAGTCTTTTACTAGTGCAGCTTCCGCCCATCTTGTTAGGTATTCCGTCACGATGATGATGTATCTTGCCTCTGTCCTTTTGGTTGGTGGGTTAATGGGTCCCACAAAGTCTAATGCCCACTATCAAATGCCTGTAATGTTACTTGTGGTAGTATTGGCATCTCATCCCTTCTGTTGGGTTTGCCTACCCTTTGACAGATATCGCATCTCTGACAATATTCTTTCGAGTCCCTATGAATCATTGGCCACCATAGTCCTGTGCATAATACCTTCTGCGTGGTATCTTTTCCTACATAATGTCCTCCTGCGATTCCCTCGTGGGCTTCTGCTAAAATTCTTGGTCGTTCGTGCTCTAATACATACCTTCGTAAAATGTTGTTTGCGCCCATCTTGTATAGATGTCCTGCGATTAGTTTATAGTCAGCTACGCAGACTACCAGGTTCTTCTTCTACATGGTGGTATATTCTTGTGGCACAGTACCTGTGCTTAAGTACTAGATGATCTCTACGAAGTAGTCATCATAAATCTGTACTGAGAATAACTGTGCATCCAGAAATGTGTCTTCTAGATTTGTAGGTTCTTCTCCAATTGTGAGCCTTGACAGGTGGTCAGGTCCTACATTCAATTTTCCTGGTTTAACTATTACTTCAAAATCAAATTCTTGAAATATTCGTAACCATAGACAGATTCTCCCCCCCAACACTGGCTTGTTGACTAGGTATTTCAGGGTTGAGTGATCTGTAAACATCTTAAAGTGTTTCCTCAATTGGTAATGTATGAACTTCTACAGTGCATAGACCATAGCTAGGCCTTCTCTTTCTGTCGTGTTATAATTCTGTTCTAAGTCTGATAGTTTTCTGCTCGTGAACTCTATTGGATGATCCAAGTCTCATGCTCTTGGCTGCACTAAGATAGCTCCAAGTGCTATCGCTAATGCATCTACATGCACATGGAATGTATTTTCCCAGTCTGGAAATACTAATATCAGTGCAGTAACCATATTTTCATTTAGGGTATCCAAACCGTGTTGACACTCATCATTCCATTGGCATTTGGTATCCTTCCTTAACAATTTTTCCATTGGTGTTGTCATCTGCGCATATCCTTTGATGAATTTCCTGTAGTATCCGGTGTGACCTAAAGTTTCTCTTAGTTGTCAAATTGTTTCCGGTGCTAGTAAGTTAACAATGACGATGATCTTGGTCGGATCCACTAACACGTCTTGTTTGCATACTATGTGGCTGAACAGTATCCCAAACGGTGTTCCAAATATGCATTTCTTGATATTCAATGATATATGACACTGTTTGCATCGTTCTAACATTAGTCGTAAAACTTCCACATGGTTTTTAAATAGACTATAAACTGTCCAATAATCCAAGTATACTTCGAGGAACTGATGGATGAATTCCTTAAATGCTACGATGAATACTCTGGAGAATATTGTGGGTGCATTCTTCAGTTTGAACGACATGACTATGTACTGATAAGATTCCCATTCCATCGCAAATGTGGTCTTGTGTATTTCCTCCTGTGCTATCTTAATATGATAATAGACTGAGAATCCACTAGTGAATGAGTAAGATTCATGTCCCCCCACATTCTCTAACACTTCATTCATGAATGGTGTAGGGAATGGGTCGTGTAGGAATGTATCGTTCAACTTCCTCAAGTTGACGCATATCCTAATCCCTCTTTCTTGTTTCTTATCCTATACTACCATCGGGCTTATCCATTCTGATTCCTCAATTGGTTCGATGATGCCATCTTCGAACATCCGATCGATCTCATCTTTCACTTTCTATTTATATATGGGGTTCATTCTATAGGATCGTTGTCTTATAGGTCTCGCTTCAGGTCTGAGTGGAATCTTAATTTCTCCCAATTCTCCTCCTATACCCTTCATCTCTATAAATGTTGTGGGAAAAATGTCGCTATATTCATGCAAACATTTTGTGATGCTTTCTACTATCTTCTCATCCTAGTAGTTTGCAACGTTGGCCATTTTGGGTTGTTCATATGTCCCAATGTTAACATTATTTACCTTGATTGGCATGGAAATGACTTCTAATTCTACGGGTGGTCCTTCCACGTCTCTTTCACCTTCTACTTCTTCGATCTGCATATCATGTGGGTCATATTCATCTGGTGATTTCTCTTGTACATGATAATATGACATTAGTTCCTTGACTATCTTTTTATTATGTTATTTCTCTTCTGTGATAAATTCTATTTCCGGTTCTTTAATGAATATTACTCCTATTATTCATTTGAGAGTTATGTCTATGTTGGGGGTCTCATGCTCGAATGAGAAATTAATTGTGAAGTTCTGTTGCAACGTCCTCCATGTTGTAGTTCCTTTGCGCAATTCCTGGTCTGTGTACCAGTTTGCAGGTATGCCCTCTAAATTATGTATGAAGTGATAAGGCCATTCCTCTGGTGGTGTCATTTTCCATAGCGTTTTTCACTTCGCCAAGTGCTCCACTAGTGCCTCCTGTCCTTGTTATTTCCATTGTTTGTTGTATTCTTGTTCTGCGCCGAACCTTATGCACAGTAAGCACTTACATTTATACTAGTTTGTGGTGGTCTCTTTATGTGCACCCCACCATCTTGCAGGTGTGGCCTTGAGTGCTAAGTCAAGTGCTAGTAGTTGCTAGTTCTCTAATACCTCATCTTCATATTGTGTCAAGAATGTTTCCAAATCATTTAGCCCATGGAAACTAGGTGGTTCTCTGATTTCTGTGCCTACCCATCTTACTGCGCGGTCTATCCTTGCACATCTTCATGTGGATACTTCGTGTAGTCTATGTTACCAATTTTTTAACCCAGTGTTTGAGTCTGTTGCGCATGAAGTAATGCTCCGCCAACTGAGTACCCTGTATGCAGTTGGGTTTACGTAATCCTCACCACATGCATTTTTTTTGTACAACTGGTCAATCTCTTCTAAGTTTAGGCAAGTGGGTTCTACTAACCTCTCCCCTTTTGATGGATCTAGTGGTGCTATGACCCTATATTCTCCGGATTCAAATGTCATTTTCCTGGTTTTGAAATTGATTATGGTCTGGTTGTCAAATGCCCAATCTAGACCAAGAAGTGCTGGGTAATGTGTTGTGTTGTCCACTATTTCAATGACTTCAAAGTCTGATTTAGTGCGCACTCCATCGAGATCTACTGTCACTCCTTTCAGTCTACCTATTGGTAGGACTCTATGCTGGTTTACTAGTTTTGGTTGGACATTTGAATACCCTAGTGTTGGCTCTCCCATACATTGCCAAGTCTTCTTGGGTAGCACATTAACTTCAGATCCTAGGTCTAGTATAATGTCTCCCATGTTGAAATCTCCAATGTTAGCATTTAGTATAAATTCCCTACTTGTTCTTCTTTTGGTGTGTAGGTGATTGACAGTTTTTGGTTCTAGCTTCTCTTTCGTCTCGCTACTACATTTCTCTAGTATGCTTTGCAATATTTTCATAGACAAAGGATCACTTAATATTTTTACGCATGATTGAAAAAATCCTTTGATTGTACTTACTTGTCCCTTGGGATGCATTTCATTGGTATTATCTAATGATTGCGGCATCTCATATTCTGGGGCTTCCTTGAATGGTTGTGCAGTTGAAGTCGACGTTGTGTCCTCTTTCTGAAATTCTTGTCTGGCTTCCTTAAAAGTCTCCTTTTCTTTTGGTGCGTCGAACTGCTTTCTTGGTTTGGTTTTCTTCTTTACCAATTGGTTATGTGTTGGTTCTTGTCGAACTGTGTCATTTCCTGTTTTCGTTCCTCCATGAGTGACTATATCAATGTTTCTTCCATCATCCCTAGCTTCAGCTGAAATCCATTGGACATTATGATTGTTTTGGTTACTCTTTTCCTGAATATTTAATAGTACTGTCGGACATTCCTCTATATCATGGTCCGATGCACAAAAATACATACAAGTTGTTGGTGGAAGTGGACATTATCATGCATAATGTCCCGGTTGCTGACAATTGTGACATGTGACGGGTCCTATATCACATTTGAAACCTCCTCTGGCTCATCTTCCTCCTCAGTATCCTGATCGGTCACCTCTTGATGTGTTATACTGTGGTGCTTGATTATACTGCACGGTATTGTACTGGGGTTGTGCTGGGTTATATTGCGGTTGCACTTTGTTGTATGGTTGTTGCATAGGATTGTACCGTTGTTGCATAGTGTTGTATTGTTGCTTCACAGTATTGTATGGAGTTGGGGTTTGATTGAACTATGGCACTGCTTTCCCAGTCATCATTTTGGCCTGTAACCTGTATGCATCTGATGTTCTTTCCCACATCAGCTCCATAGTTTTGCAATCTTTGTCGCTGTGGCCTAGTGACTTACAAAAGGTGCAATATGAATTATTTGGAACTGTCTAGTCTTTTTGCATCATTGTGCGGTGATAAGGGTCGTGACCCGGTTTCTTTCATATTTCACACCATAACCCTCCCTGTGGTAGTATTTGGCATGCCTGTTTCCATATACTGCGCGAATGTTGGGCATTCGTTCTTGTGGTGTCCTTATGTCCTGCATGTGGTGCACCAAACTATTTCTTGTTTGTCCTTATTCTTATTCTGGTTCAGCTGAAATGTTAGATTCTTCAAATCCTCCTTCAATTCCTCAATAGCTGGGTGCATCTGTTGGTACTGGTTCTCTTTCAATTGTAAGGTTGCCTGCAGAGCCTCTGCCTGCTTTTGAATTTTTTGTTGTCGTAAGGGATATTTTAAGTGTGGGAGTAGTGAGTTGACGAACAGATGCCGATATTGCATCTTGGTCATAAGGTATTTTAGTTTTTCTTTTATTCACTTGAACCTATGATCGATCTCCCATACTGATTCTCCTGGTTTCTGTCTTATTTCAATCATCTCGTTCATGTACTGATCCTCTGAGCTCGGCTTCTGGAACTCATTAATCAATAATTTCTTAATGTTGGCCAGTGTCCTTGTCATCCCTAGGAAACTGTTCATGTCTAGACTCATGTACCAGTGTAGTGCATGGTCTCTTGGCGTAATCGCTAGCTGCGCGAGTTTGGTATCTTCATCAGTGATCTATTTTTCCTCCCATATATTTTCACAAATGAATAAATGCTTCTCAAGGTCTTCTGTTGCTTCTCCTCGAAATTATGGTAATCTGATAGTGGGATCGTGTCCTACCATTTTGAATATTGAACTACTACCTCCTCTGCGTGGTGTGGATACTTGACTAGTGCTGCCGCAACTGGTTCCTCCAGTTGTTGCTCCTAATGTAGATGTACTTCTTGTTGTCGGATTTCCTCCAAACTTCGGTTGTCTAAACGATGGTGTTCTCTTTGGTGTATTAGTCACACATGGGTTTATGGGTTGCACACTGACATTAATATGCATAGGATGGCTACCTTTTCCTCCCATTCTTGGGCCTCTCATCCTCCTCTCGTATGTTTCACAAAGGATGTCCTCAATCTTCTCCATAGCCCGGAGATCTTCTACCTCTTCCTCATCGCTTGCCAAGCCCTCCCTCACAACTACAACTCTCTTCTTGGTATTCACCTTATATTGGTAGGTTACTTTGCTACACGTCGTTCCTGATGATGCCAATATCCACTTGATCTGGTCTTCATCCATCATGATCGGGTCCAAGGGTTCCTCCTCCTTCTTTCCTTTCTCTTCACCTCCTTCCATTTATCCTCTCTCTGTCAATGTTTCCCCCCTTCCCCCATGCACATAGGGAAGTTTAGCCGTCTGATTCAATTGTCATTACACATTTTTTATATAGAACTAGCTCAATAGAAGTATACAGGCACTGAATGTACCTTCCTTGCAGTCCACATAGAAATTCTTTCTCTGCTGCGCTATATGACTTCACTGTGTCAACTGCAAATTTGGGGATGAAGCCTCCCACAATACTGTCAAGCCAAAAGTCTACTGCGTAGGTGAATTTGTTGTTCACCTATTGTAACTGCTCAATCTGTACTGGGGTCCACTCTAGCTGTCGAACTTGGTTCGTCGCATGGTTATCCTTCAACCTTAGTATCCACTCCTATAGTAGATGTGGAAAATCACAGAAAAAGACTTCATGTAAATCAATAAATACGTATTTATCTAGATATTTGTGAGGTGTGAGTCTATGGTTTCTATTGTGTTTCTGGGAAAACTCTAGCTCTTTGGTTCTCAACCAACCTTTCATTTCTGCTTTTGTGGGGTTCCAAGGTCTCAACATTCCCTTCTAATGGCTCATTGGTCTTCTTGTTTCGCTCGTTCTTTTCTCATGCAATCTATCTTGTCTACTCAGTCCTCTCTTGTTCCTTCTAACACGAAAAAGAAACCATTTATTGTTTTTTTAACTAATCTCTTTTACTATCTGAGTTATTGACCCAGGGTTCTTGTCTTTTGGGTTTCCAACAAAGCTTCTAAAACTATCGGCCCTCCTGGTAAACCAGAAGGAAGCACAATACACAGAATGTACTGCGCAGTGTCACCCGAGATAGATTTAAATGGGTGGCTATAAGACTGAGTTATTTACAGCCTAGGATTGAGTATGAGATAGGGGTTTATTAACCATATCCATGCACTACGAATTGTGAATGCAATCTTCTTATTTTGTCATGGGGGAAAGTTTCTATTTCACAGTTTAATTCCCAAACAACATAATTGTATTCCATAACAATATATTAACTCCTTTATTAAGCATAACAATGAACTGCCGAAAGAAAGAAAAGAGATACAGGCATTCATCATATTACACAGATATTACCATGGTTCACCCCCTCTTGGGATACATCCACAAAGATTTGTCTCTTGGCTCTTTTATTATGATAGTTCTACATCTCCAACGTCATGCTCTTACAATTCCATTTGATTGGTAAGATCTGTACGAGGCGAGCTAGATCACACTAGGCTCCACAACCTATGATACAATCCTTAGATCTTCCTCCTCTCCTCTGTTCTTAGCTCAACAACTTACAAAATTGGTCCATGACCATATTACATAATGCATCAACTTGTATCTAGCTATGATAGATCATTACAAAAACTGAACTAATACAAAAGAGAATCAACCTCTCTATGATACTTGTGTATCTATATTTATATATATCAGTATCTTCAGTCGTTTACAATGTATTACCAAAGCCCTAACCCTACCGACATTAGGTCTTCCTCCCATGCATGCATGTTGTTCTTCCTCCAGCTATCATTTTCCTTGTGCACGCTTTCTTGCATGTGCATGTGTTGTTTACCTTCCAACTGCTACTTCTGTTTCTGCACAATTTCTTTCTCACGATCCTCCTTCTTTCCACTTCGGCCTGCTACCAACAATCACCCTATCGAACCTAAGATGTACATCATTACATGTAATAGGATCGATGCTATAAGCTGGGAAAGTTGACGTTTCAACTTGCTAAATTGTTTTATTATTTGGATTCAGATTGGCTTGCACAAGAAGTTGAGGTCGAATTGCAAAAGTTTTAAATTGAGTGTTAATGCGCACATTCATAGGGATTTGTAGTTGTGTTTGGATAGACAACTTCAGAGGTAATGGTAAAGGAAACTAGGGTGGGGGTTCCAGAAATTGTTGCACCAGGATAAAGGAATGTTTCCATTTTTATGACCAAGATGGATTATGCACCTATTGAGACGGTCATTGAACCCAGGGTGAAGGGTATTGGAATTATTGAGGTTTTTTCCAATGCAGAGAAAAGTATTGTTCCTATTGAGGTCCATACTGATTACTCCAAGTATTAAGAAATGTAGCAGGATCCTCATTCATACCTATAGGTCATGGTTTCCATGGATTTTTCATAGTTAGGAAGTAATCAGTTTTGATTGCTTCATTGGTACCCTGGTATACCACCTTTAGTCTTGGAAAGCACGAAAATGATTCTGTAGGATGGTATTGGTCGAAAATGCCACATACCTCAATGAATTTTACCGGGCATTCTTTGGAAGAATGTTTTGTTCTTCCTTTTGGGCACCATATGGCTAATGCCTTCTCAGCCTCAAGTTGCTTATGTTTGGCTTGAAACACATCTAACTATGAGGATAATGTCCCAAGTATGTCGTTCTTAAAATCCTCTAGTAAATTCCTGATTTCTACTTGGGTTACCCCTCCATTGGCCGCTTTCATGGCTCTAGTGGGGAGTTCCCTAACCATTGGCTTGCCTCTGTATGTCCCTCTTGAATACCTCCTACACAGATCACAAATTGCCTCATAATGGTCTTTAGAGATATCTCTTTTCCCCGTCAATTTGAACATATCCAACCATTTGTCTTATATCCCTCGAATTATAATTTCCTTTTAGAAATCCTCTCTCAAGTTGGTGTGCGAGGACCTATATAAATTAAATTGGAATGACTCCACATATTCTTCTAAATTTTCCTCCTCCCGCTACGTCATTTTAAAAATTTCATCCTTAATATCTCGAGACCTGTGTAGTATTCTTCGTATTTCCCAAGGAAGGTTTTCTTCATATCGTCCCAAGAAGTTATAGAACCACCACAAAGATCCATAAACCACCTCAAGGTTTCCCTCTTCAAAGTGGAAGGGAACATTTTTAACTTCTGTAAGTCAATGGTATAATCATAAATTTGACATAATACATCGAATTTGAACAATAAGGAGTTTGGGTCGTCAATGGCAATCCCATGAAAATTGGGAAGAGATAATAAGGAGATCGGTTTCATGGGTGCAACCCCAGGGGTGTTAGAAATGGGAAATTCAATTGTGGTAGTTTTGTTGGCCATGTTTTCGCATTCCCTCCAATAGTCCTCTAGGATATCAAAGTTAGGGGACATGTAATGGGGTGAAGCTAGCTTTCTTTCCTCTAGTACAAAAGGTTTGATGACACTTCCTTGGTCCAGGTTAAAATTTTTAGGTGCTACACCCCGCTCTAGACTTTAACATCCTCATATAGGTTCACCTGTTTCCCCTTTTCCTTCTGCGAGAATTTGAAATTCTGGTTTTTCTACCTTAGGAAGGTCTTCTTGTGGTCTTGTCTCCTTTCTCAATTTGGTTTCCCTTGTCTCAGCATAATTACTTCTAGGATCAGACCGTCATCTAGTTCCTATCTGGGATGCCACTTTGAAAACATTATAGGATTCAGATTCTACTATGTTGATAATGTCATGTATATATGTTTTCCTTCCTTAGTCCTTTTTCCCTTGTCCTCCTCTTCCTTTGGGTTTATTATTTTTTGGGGGTCTTCCTCTACCTCTATTCATGCATTATGTACACTCTTCTTACTCATGCAATCCATGTTCTCTGATGCGAGTATATCAATGATATCCCGAAGGTCGATAAATGCATAGGTTCTTACCTTCCATCTTTACTTATCATGCCCCAGTAACACCATATACCATGCAGCTTATTCAACATTAAATTGTACTTTCGCTCCCTTATAACCTTTCTGAGAGCGATGCCACAATATTGGTGATTTTATATGTCCTTGCAGAGCAACTAAATAACACTCACATTAATTATCAACCATGGGATGTACAACTTTCAAGATTACGTGAAAAGTATATGCAAACTATGATTTCCTCTGTAATGTTGATGACTAACAATCGTGCAGTATATGTGAAGAACCTCACCCAATTAATTCTATTTTGAAAACATAACACCCTTAAACTATGCTTTTAGAACTCCATGTTGTAGAACATAAAATCGATACTCCACTCAACTATCTTGAACTGGAAAAAAATTCAACTCACACCATAACCATTCAAAAGAGGAAATTACTTCAATTCCACACAACCCATTTTTGACAATCCTATCCACACAAGTTGATGAGGATTTTAAAGAGAATGCACCTGCTATAATTAAAAGAAAAATCTATTTCTTAGAAAAGAAACAACAAGGTCATAATCAATTCAGAAGTAATTAACCAAATCATGCAAGTAACAACTCACACAATTAACAAACAATAACTTACAAAATATCAAAAGAAACAAAAATAAATCATAGCATCAAAACAATCATTGGAAACAATTCATAATGTGCCTACTTAACAACAATTAAAATTTCAGCACCTTATCAACGAAGGGGGGTCTTCCTTCACCAATTAGGGATGCTAAAACAACTCACAATTAAACGCCCAGGTAACACGAACCAGTCTACTCATGTATTAAAAATAAATATGATACAATGAGTTCTTGAATCCTGCTACACACTTGTTCCTTTTTCTGATTGAAAATAGACAACCACGACTCAAGAGAGTTTGTGGGTATTTATGCATAATCTTTACAACGATCTTAAAAAAAAATAGAATATTTGTTCTAGACATACATATTATAATATCTAGGGTATAATTACATTGTTACAACTGATATATAAAATATAATATTCAGGTGCACTAGCACTGCCTTGAATAACCGGTATGGTTGGCATTGTCTTTCTATTTGATGACTTGTTTTCACCCCGTTGGCATTGTTTCCTCCTATACTTGATCATTGGTCAAAGAAAAAATACTCAAGTGTCGATGAGATCATATAAGTAACACCATCATTCTTTAACAAGTAACAACATAACAAAAGTAACAACATGCTAAACAGGAACACCATCTTGACTGATAAAGGAGTAACGACAACAGATATAAGATGAGAAGAACTCGTTATCACCATGAAAGAACATGCTTTCGATCCATCTTATTATTAAACCATGAAATCAAGAAAGAAGCCAATTAACAACCTATATTATCACTCCAAATAACACAATTCATAAGAAATGTTGTACGTTCAGTCAAAACATGAAATCATAGGGAAGGTATTGACAAAAGAGGAGAAAATATAAATAAGAATATCTTCAAAACATGGTAAAGTATATGGAAAAAAGGTGCAAATCAGGGGCCCAACAATTTCCCCACTGGCTCATATATGGCCATGAATTGAAACAATATTATACGTTGTATGCTAAATTGTTTTCAAGTTTTTATGTGCAATATTATCGTTTAATTTTTTAGAAATGCCTTTCGTGTCAGGGAGAGAGAGTTTTCATATATGGAAAAGAATAATCATAAATCGCAAGACCAACATTCAATTATCTCACATAGTTAATTGTTCTTAAACATAGGGTTTGTGCCTCAAAACTACCAAAAATCAAGGTTTCAATTTAATCATGCAAAATCCAACCATAGCCACGGTGTCAGAGCCACGCATAAAAAAGGGGTTAGAAATTAAATAATTTCCACGTTCAAGTTCAAGGAGGGAAACATGTATAGGTGCATCGTGGGTTAGTTGTTCCACAAAATCAAAGAAAATTGTAACAAATATCTGAGGCAAAAGAAGAAAGGGGGATCATACAGTTCCAATCCATGGTCGACCACAAAGAAAAAAATTTCATATCACATCAATGGATGGTAATGTATGGCATTAATATTATTTCATAAGATAAAGAAAACAAAAAGATCCATAAGATTGCAGTTGATGAGAACGCCATGCATATTAAGCCAGATATTTTGTAGGAAATACAACAAAATTTTAGATAAGCAAGGAGCTTCTTGTTGTTCGTAGGTTTCTACTCACACCAAGGGAAAATTATAAATCAATGACCACAAATCGATAAGGAGTAGGTGCTTTGGGAGCTAGACCAGGAGGAATTTTGGATACTACCAAACATATTTCTCTTGCCAGGGGGTTCTAAGTTATCTTTTGAACAAATAATTGATTGTTGAAGAACATTGTTGATGTTTGAATACGTCATGGCCGAAAAAACAATGTCACGATTATATGAATCCCCCTAATTTTTAAGAGAGGTGGTACTCCTCTTTGGCTTATGAATTTCTTTGAATATTTTATATCAAAAAATAATATGGGATATTGTCAAATGACTAAATCCAATTNATATTCTACCATGAACCTCAAACACCACACAATATAGAAAATGATAAAATCCTCACATCCTTCACAGTTTAATGAAAATTATGATCACATTCAAATAAAATAAATAGTCCAATGGCACAAGAGAACTTTGAAAGAGTACTACTTTTTAATCTCAAAAGAATATTTTGATAGATCGACTTCAAATATCTTATACTCAAAACTCAGAGTTATAAAATACAATCAAAACTGATCTCGACATATTTCTCTGGAATTTCTCAAAAATGATAATGTTTGTTACAATACTTGAAATTTAAAGGCGTTTGTCCAATAATGGACTGGGATTAGGCCTCCCGTGGACCATGAAAACATCTACAAGAAATATGATGAAGAGAAGAATGTGGATTGGAGCACAAGAAACATGATCTCGAAAGAAGGCAAGGAGGAATTTATCATAATTTGATTATACTTTTCCAATAGAAGAATAAATATAACTATATGAAATCTGATAAGGAAGAAGTTATGTAATCAGTATGGACTTACTGTGATGGAATATCCCTCTTTCATTTTCTTTTGGATGGACCCTTTATATCTTTTCCCGTTGTGGTTATGTGGTTGGTTGTAACTGCTTGTTGGCATAGGGGAAGACCTAGGGTTCAACGCTCAAGAGTGCACCAACAAAACCCTAACTACCGACCCTTTCGACAACACCTGTGAAGAAGATGAAGTCTCACCCGACGTAGAGGTAGGGGTGGTTGCAAGACATAGGTGTCTGCAACTTTAGTTGGGACACAGATATGTTATTATAACACTTACATCACACTTAGCATTGATCATTCATTAATATTCAACCCTTATTATACTTCACAGATAGCATAGAGCATCGCAACATTCACTTAGATCTAAGATATTTCAGCACTTAGCAATAGTGAAATAGATCATATCTAGTAGATCAGTACTAAGCATCTTCATACATATCAGATCTAACATTCATACACATCTAAGAAGAACAAACCATAATTAGATCTATCTAAATATATCAAAGCACTTAGCAAAGAAAGAGATAAACACATCAAGTCAAAGCACAAAGAATAATACACAGATTTACATGGTTCACCCCCACCCTGGGGCTACGACCACCAACTCTTCTTATTTATTAGTATCTTCAATCGTCAGTTACAACACAGAGCCTCAAACCCTTCTCCGCATAGGACAGAAGATCTGTGCAACTCGCTAGATCTTTCTTCCTTACACTTCAACACAAAGCCTTCTACAACCTCTTACAACAACTTGTACTTAGCTCTACAAGCCTCTTACAATCATGCACAGGTCATTTACAATCTGCATCTGATCACACAGATCTAACTAATAGCACTAAGTCATCGACCATTCTTACATTGCCTAAGTATCTATTTATACATTACAAAAGTGGGCCTAAGTGTGGGTAAACCCACAGGCTGACATCGCTTTCCCATTACATTAACCCAAAACCCTAAAAGGGGCCCAAAAGTGGACCGAGCTCGCATGATCTCTGCATCACTTGGCACTCCTTCTTCGACTAGATGTCGAAGTCCCAAAATAGGTCAAAATGACCAAGGTTATCCCAAAACTTGGTCAAGGGCCAACATGCCCCCAACACTCACCTGTGATTCGTCCTGAGTCACTCTGGTCTGCACAATTCTACTTCGAAAGCCTCGAGCTTGGCTTGAGCTACTTCGACCTGCTACTTCGTTGTGGCCTCCTATTGGGTGAATTCTAGGATCATTGTGTCATTTACTGGTCCTTCTAGGCATTGTTCTGCAGTGATAACGACTTGCTCAAGCTCTACTCCCTGGCTTTCAATCTCGGAAAATAACATGCATACCTTGTCTTGCACTGGTTGGATTCGCTGAGTGACTTCCATAACTTTTCTCTGGATCATATGTATATTGTGTTGAGCTATGCGTTGTTCATGAGATCTTTTCATTCTATCCACTGCAGACAGGGCCTTCAGCTGCGCCTATAATGTATCTGCATGCTTCTTTTTTTCTGAAGCTGCGACTCTAGCGCCTATAACTCTGGATTCTCTGTAAGGTTCTCATAAGTCTGGTCACTCTGGTTACTGAGCTTCTTGCACTCCAAGGAAATATCTTTCAATCATTCAATTGCACTGCGAGCAATTACTTCTCACTGGTCTCTTATCTCCCGAGGGGTCTCAGGCACAACGCGGAGTTCTAGATCAATAATGCGTTGTTGAAGCTTCTGTATAACTTCTTCAAGATGTGCCACCTGCTGTGGAACTCTCTCTTTAGCCTGTACTTCAATAATAGTCACAGAGAGGAGTTATATGTTGACTAGTTCCTTGACTTCAAGATACTCTGCAAGCAACTGCTCCTTGCTTTGTTGTAGCTCTACTTTCTCTTTGTCCCATTGTACTTGAAGAGCAAGTTTTTCTCGTTCGGAAGCACTGTGTTGTTTGACAAGTACTCCCTGTACCTGTGTCAAATCCTGGGTGGCTTGTGATGTGTCTTCTTGAGCTTGTCGAAGGCGAGCTTTGATCATATCAACAATCCAATGAAGTTGAGTTGGCTCATCTCTTGGTTCTACTGTCCCTGCTATCAGATGCACAGTGGGGACTGCGCAGCTAGACTGGAGTGCCTGCTACACTCCTTGGAGTTCAATCTCTATATGGTTATACATTTGCTCCTACTTCACCTCCTTCTTGTCTATTATCTCCTTTGAAGCATCATTTACCGCTACAATGATGAAATCAAAGTCATCAAGCGTGAGGGTAGTTCACATCTTAGTTACAGGGGTTCTAGGTTTCTTTCGGGAGGAATATTTTAGAGGTGAGACCTTCCTTTTCTTCGACAAGGCTTCTTCGTCCCTAGGTGGTGGTACTTTGCCTTTCTGTTGTTCAATTTATGTGCCTTCTATCTCTTCGCCATCACCTCCTTCGTCTGGTGTGATAGAGGCAGTCCTTATAGATGCACTGTCTACTTCGTGAACCTCTTCACTTTATTATTTAAATAATTTCTTATTTGCAAACACTTTGACTTCTTTGACCTTTTGGGGATTCAAGCCAATCATATGAGGGTCCTTCAATGTTGTAAGGCCATAAATCTCAAACCGTGAGGAGTTATGTGACGTTCCACATACCACCGGAAATGGCATGACATGTACTATCCATCTAGAATAGTATTACCTACAAATTTATAAAAAATAATACCATTATACATCAAAAAAACTTGGGTCCATTACCCAAACCTTTGTGCACCAAAATTCGCTATCGAACTTTCTTCAAGGGTTGACATCAATGACAATCAACCCAATTAATAAAAATTATCCCGATTTGGAATTGATGGAAACACTCTAATGCAATACTGAAATCATATCAGTCATGATCCCCCTGGAACCATGCCTGCATCTATGTGACCAACGCTCTGCCTGCAACCATGCCTTTGTCCTCTACATCTGATAAACCTCTCCCCCTTTGTCATCAATGGCAAAGGTGTCTTTCCATTCGGGGTTGCTCCCCCTAACTGACTCATCTAATCTCCCAACCTGAACTATCCTCTTTATGGTGCTTCCTCGTGTACATCTAAGACATATAAGATAAGAATTCAAAATCATTTATTTTGGAGTAGAAATAACTCCGAGTCTCTGGTGAAGATACTCAAAGGCTTCCCGTGGAAGTGGTTTTGTAAAGATGTCTGCCACTTGTTCTTTTATGCTCACATATTCAAGTCTGATGTTCTTTTATGCAACCTATTCCTATACAAAGTGATACTATATTGGAATGTACTTCGTCTTGGAGTGCATCATCGGGTTCTTTGAGATATTGATGGTGCTTGTATTATCACAATAGATTGGAATGGGCTCATCATACTCAACCTATATATCTGTCATAGTTTTTTTCATCCGTAGAACCTGTGTACAACATGTTGCTTCTGCAATATACTCTGCCTCAGCTATAGATAAAGATATTGATGGTTGTTTCTTGCTTAGCCATGATACTAAACACTCACCCAAGTAGAACACTTCTCCAATGGTGCTTCTTCGATCATCAATGCAAGCTACCCAATCTACATCTCTGTAGGCAATAAGTGATAGATCCTTTCCTTTTGGATACCATAATCCAAACTCTTTTGTTCCTTTGAGATATCTGAAAATCCTCTTCACTGATAATACATGTGATTCCTTTGGTGTTACTAGAAATTGTGCCACCTGTCCAAATACCTAGATTACATCTAGTCTGGATGTTGTCACATATACTAGGCTACCAATCATTGACCTGTATTGCCTATGATATGTAGACTTTGAATCATCATCTTTGCTCAACTTGCAACTAGTTTGCATGGGAGTGATAACCGTTTTGCAATCTTCCACTCCAAACCTCTTTAGCATTTCTCTAATATACTTGGTTTGAGAAATAAAAATTCCTTGGTTGCTTTGACGTATCTGAAGATCCAGTAAGAAGGATAGTTCTCCAAGTAATGACATTTCAAATTCATTCTACATGTCCTTTGCAAATTTCTAGCTTAACCTATCATCAGTACTTCCAAAAATAATATCATCAACATAAACTTCAATTAATAAATTACTATCTTGAGTTACCTTGATGTAGAGGTTGTTGTCTGCACTTCCTTTTATGAACCTTTCCCGTTGTAGATATTTATCCAGTCTAGAGTACCATGCTTTAGGAGTTTATTTTAGACCATACAAGGCCTTCTTTAATTTACACACATAATTTGTGTTCTATGACAATTGAAATCCTTCTCGTCGTTCAATGTAGACTTCTTCTTCAAGTTCCCCATTCAGAAAAGATGATTTTATGTCCATCTGATACACTTTAATATTTTTGGAGCATGCATAAGATAAAAGAAATCGGATTGCTTCCATTCTGAAAAATGGGGAAAATGTCTCTTCAAAGTCTATTCCTTCAACCTGTGCATATCCTTTACATACCAAATAGCTTTGTTTCTGCATTCAATTTATTCATGTATACCCACTTTGTGTCGATCACATTCTTATCCTTTGGTCTTGGAACCAATTCCCAAGTGTCATTTTTCTCTATTTTATCCAATTCTTCATCCATGGTGTTATTCCAAAATTAATCCTTGTTGGCCTCTTCAAAACGGGTTGGTTCAATCGTAGATGAGAGTGATAGGTGCATTTCTTATGGTGAAATGATTCTTCTTCTAGTCTCAACTCTTGCATCTTTGTTTCCGATAATCTGATCTGAAGTATGATTCTTTTGTACTCATCTTCTAGGTGTCTTTGGAGGCACTTGATGAACTTGCTCTTATCCTTCTGTCAGATCCTCTTCATCTTCCGCTTGCTCATCTTCTGCTTCTTCTTTGTAAATCTATCCCATTGATTCATTTTCTTCTTCCTTTAATTCTTGTCTACCCGTTTCATCAATTGTTACGTTGATGCTTTCCACAACTTTGTTCAATCTCAGGTTGTAACACTTGTATGCTTTCCTTGTACTTAAGTAACCAACAAGTAATCTTTGTCCCCACGAGATTCAAACTTTCTCATTCTTCCATATTTTTTTTTGATGTAGTATTTTCTTCCAAAAACTCTGAAGTGCTTCACATTTGCTGGTCCTCCTTTCCATAGCTCATAGGAATTTTTGTCAGTGTTGTTTTTGAGCATTAATTTGTTTTGAATGTGAACTTTTGTATGCACCTCCTGTGTCCAAAATATATCTGTCAATTTGGAATCCATTAGCATTGTTCGATCAATTTCCTGTATTGTCCTATTCTTTCTTTCAACAACTCCATTCTGTTGAGGTGTCCTAGCAATGAAGAATTGCCTTTTTATTCCATGCTTTCTACAATATTCCTTAAATTCTTTTGAAGTGAACTCTCCTCCATTATCATATCTCAAGCATTTGATTTTTGAATCCATTTCATTTTCAACCATTTCCTTGTAGACCTTGAAGTTTTCAAAAGCTTCTGACTTATTCCTGAGAAAGAAAACTGCAGTCATTCTTGTATAATCATCAACTAATAACATAAAGTATTTCTCACCTTTTAAACCCTTTGTTGTAGCTTCTCCAACTAGATCAGTATGCACAATTTCTAGCGGTCTTGTTGTTGAATATTCTTTTGATTTAAACCTAGTCTTTGTTTTCTTTCCTTGTTGACAATACTTGCATAAAGTGTTGGTTGGTTTTGTGATCTGGGGAATTTCTCTAATTGCTTCCATTTTGCTGACTTTGACAAGGTTATCAAAATGCATTTGACCCATTCTTCTTTTCCATAGCCAACTTTCATCTTCCTTTCCTAGGAAACACTTTTCATTTTCAATTTCACTTAATACATATATGTTGCTTGAAGTTCTCACAGTTGTTGCAATCAATTTTCCTGAACCTTCTTTTCTTATATTTCACTTTTGTGAATCGAAAGTAAATTTATGACCTTGGTCACACATTTGATTGACACTTAGAATATTATGTTTCATATATTCTACTACTAGAACATTTTCTGCCTTGGTATTCTTGTTCCCAATTCTGACTCTGCCTTTTCTAATGATTTTAGCTGAATCATCATTTCCGAAGGAGACTGACACATCTTTTTCCTTTCTTAATGTAAGAAACCTATCTCTATCACCTATCATGTGTTTTGAACAGCCACTATCAACATACCAACCACATTTATTCTGCTTATCTTGTAGAGAGAGTGTGCATTCTTCATTACTATATTGATTCTTCTTTCTTATCCATGTCCTTTTATGAGGTTCCTCTCTGTGACTGTTGTTTTTCTGTTGTGGTTCTCTAGGAGGGACTGTCGTTCTACAATCTTTGGCCATGTGTCCAAAGTTGTTACATTTGTAGCATTCCACTTAAGTGCTCAAATATTCAAACCTATTGTAACTTCTTCTCTGTGTTTCACTAGGAATTCTTGGATAAACCTTTTGTGTATGACTTTCAAAGTTGTTTATGAATTTCACAGCTTTATGTCCAAAATTATTACATGCATAACATAAAACAAAAAATATAGTTTGATACCTAGGAGTTGAAGATCTTATTAAAGGAGGTACTCTTATGAATCCTTCTTCTTCTTGAGGCCTATCTGTTTCTGTCGGTCATTAATAATGAAATATGAATCTTCTCGATTGAGGAGTGTCCCTATAATTTTCTTTATAGACCTTCGTATCCCCTTTTATTGTTTCTGCATAGATTTTGGGATATGTTTCTTGTTCTGTTGTTTTGTATCTTGATCCCTTTTCTGTCTAATTGTATCCAAGTCCGGACTTGTCATGATGAGGTTTTTGACTGTTGATAATGTCATTCAAAACTTTTGAGTTGTTGTGCATATTTTTCCTTTGAAGATCCTTTCTTAATGTGACAATTTATGCTTCCAAATTTCCAATGATCTTGTCTCTTCTTTCTAGTTGTTCTTTGAGTGCTTCTTCAATTCTTTTATCTTATTCAATTTGAACCCTCAAATTTGTGATCATTTTTTCTAGTTCTTGAGTGTCTTCTTTCTTGTCTATTTCCTCTTGTAGTTTGTTGTTTTTCTTCCTTTCTCTTTTGATAACTTCTATGGCACACAAAAATTATTCTCAGTAGTCAACTTATGCCTTTTCATATTCTTCTTCAGCCTCTTCATATTCTTCTTCAGAGTCTTCTACTTCCATGGATAGAACTCTTTATGTCTCACTGTCACTGACTTTATCTTCATCTGATGATGAGATGTCTTCTTTGGTGCATAAGTTTTTCTTGAAAACTTTCTTTGTGGTTCTTTTGCCTTTATATGTTTGTTTTCTATTTGATTAACCTTCATCATTTCTCTTTTTATTATGAGGACATTTGTTATAAAAATGAACAATACCATCAAAATTAAAGCAAATCAAAGGAAGCTTACCTCTATACCTATCGTTAGTTCCCTTGTTCAATCTTCTGACAAAGTTGGTCGCTTCTTCATCATCTTCTAAGATGTCACTACTTCTACTATGTTCTTTTTCTTTTGATTTGACCTTTTGGATTCTTTGAAGGCTGCTTCTTTTATATCTGGATTTTCATGTTCACTTCTCATTTCATAATCTGTGAAGATTCCATGTAGTTTGTCCATGCTTATTGAGTTTAGATATGCTCTTTCTTCTAGTGTTGATATCTTAGGGTCAAATATCATAGGAAGAGAACTTAGTACCTTTTGAACAATTACATATACTTTGATTTCTTCTCTCAATCCCAAGATTGCATTTACTATTTCATTGACTCGTAAAAATTAAGCTACAATGTTCTCATATTCCTTCATCTTTAGTTGTTCGAACTGACCTCTGTAAGTTTAAAGCTTTTCTTCTTTCGCTTTTGAATTTCCTTCATAAATATTTCTATGTTTTTCCCAAATCTCTTTATCGGATTTACAATGTGAAGCTTTGGTGAATACCAATTCTCCAAGACCATTCAAAAGTGAATTTGTGGCTTTGGAATTATTCTGATCGAGTTTCATTGCTTTGTCATTTGTCGGCGAAACTGCTGGTGTTGTGTATCCATCTACAATTGATTGCCAAATTTCAAATCACTGTGCCTGTATATGTGTCTTCATCCTTATGCTCCAAAATGCATACTTTTGTCCATCAAACTATGGTATTCCATTTTTATACATGTTTTTTCTCTCCATGATCTCCCTTTCTATGGTTAAACTGATTTCTGAAGGAACCTGCTCTGATACCAATTGTTGGATTACTAAGAGAGAGCGTGAATCAGTAATAGAGCAATCTAATCCCTTTTAACCATATAATGCAAGTGTTATATCAATGTAGCATTATCATCCAATATTTGTAGAGTAAATAA
>SNQJ01S0008160.1:7331-83330 GCA_010110895.2 Picea sitchensis
AAATGATAAGGCTGGCTCGTGATGAGACCCCCTTTCCTTTGGCCATGCAACCAAAGGTCACTGCCCTGGCTTGGTGACCAGATAGTGGCAATGTCATACCACTAAATACCTATGAACATAATGGGCCAGCTTGTGATGAGACCTCCCATCCTCTTGGTTAGGTCTTGTTTTATTTTATCATTTTTCTTAGGGTCCCTTAGTTTCTTATCGAGAAACTTTTTATTTCCTTCTCGGGGATCCCCTGGGCGAAGCATCTCTAGGTTTTATTTCCTATGGCTTTTATCTTTTACCTGCTGCTTTTACCCCCTGGGCCTTTAGCCCCTTCTTCCCACAAGATAAAATGTAACCCTGGAAGGTCATCCTAATGGCCAGACTAGGGGAATGGGATGGATGAGCAGGGTATAAGATGTAAAAGTGATAAGATGGTGGGAGCGGACGATGGCTCTGCAAATCCCCCTTGGTGGCTAACCAAGACCCATGAATATTAACTTGCTAAGTTNAGTGGATTAGTATAAGATCCAAGCAGTCATCAGAAATGAAAGGAACCTAATGTATATATAAGAAGGTTATAACAATCAAATATGACACATACCATGATACCTCGGACCAATTACCTCATGAAGCAAGAGTCCTCTCTGATGCAAGCCCAGGCTGGTGGTGATGGAAGCTGCTACTGCTAACAAGACAAGTCTGGCTGAGAAGAAGAAGCATGGGCCCTCCAAGGCCATGCTCAAGTCACTTCTGCTCTCGGTACTCCATGTCTAGGACCATGTGGGCCTCGAGACATGATCTCCTAGTTATCCCTAGATATCGGGGATAACAGGGCTTACATATAAAATTCTCATGTAATTGCATATGTTTCATCCTCTCGTGTTAATATGATTTTAAATCAACAATTGAGAGAAGGGAAATGGACAAATTGGATGGTGAATATTAAAGAGTATGACATTGTAACTAAGCCTTTAAAAGAAATCAAAGGGAAAGGGTTGTGTAAGCTAATTGTGAATGGTGATGCTTTGAATGGAGTAGTTTCGGTTTCAATTGGAAAACCTATATCTGGTTCTGAATGGTATAAAGATATTGTATTTTATTTAAAATCTAGACAATTCCATGTCACCGTGACCCCAAAGGAAAGAAGAGCATTAAAAATGAAATCAAATTCGTATGTATTGATTGTTGATGTTTTATTCAAAAGGAATTATGATGGCATATTATTAAGGTGTGTTGATGAAAAGAGAGCTCAAGAATTAATGCAATAATTTCATGGAGGTGTATGTGGTGGACATTTTGCGCCCACTGTTACAACGCATAAAATAATAAGAGACGGATTTTATTGGCCATCTGTTTTCAAAGACTCATATGCTACTGTGAGAAAATGCATCTCTTGTCAACAATTTTTAGGGAAGATGAAACAATTTGCAATGCCATTACAACCCATATATGTAGAACAACCATTCTCCTAATGGGGACTGGACATCATTGGACCAATAAATCCAAAATCAAGTAAAGGGAATATATACATCCTCACTGCTATAGATTATTTCACAAAGTGGCAAGAAGCAGTAGTATTAAAAAGGGTTGACTCCGAAGAATTGATTAAGTTTCTTAAAGATAGTATATTGTCAAGATTTGGTGTTCCAAAAAAATTCATTTCTTGCAATGGTTCGATTTTCATCGGGTCAAAATTTACAGAATTTTGTGGAGAATATGGCATTGTCATGGGGAAATCATCAAACTATCATCCACAAGGGAATGGCCTTGTTGAATCTACAAACAAGACAATCATTCATATTTTAAAGAAAACTATTGATCATAATCAAAAGAATTGGCATTTGAAATTGACGGACGCTCTATGGGTGAGCATAATGATTCTGAAAGACAATACTAGGATGTCTTTGTATATGTTGTTTTACGAGAAGGAAGAAAAAATGCCAATCAACCTCGAACTAAATGCCTTGACCTATGCAGTTAATAAAGAGGACGTCGAAGATAGTACTCCTATGCAAAAGAGATTAAATCAACTATTAAAATAGGAAGATTAACAGAGTGAAGCTTTGCATAGAACATCTCAGAGGTAGCAGAGTGTCAAAAAATATTTTGATCAAAGTGCAACAATAAAGAATTTTCAAAAAGGCGAACTGGTGTTACTCTTGAACAAATCTAAGAAGAAACCATTAATATACACAAAGTTTGAAGCACTCTGGATTGGGTTGTACATCATTGAAAATATCATGGGTTTCAATTCATATATGCTCAAACACATGAAGGATAAAATGTTAATGTTTCCTGTTAATGGGTGACTCTTGAAAATATTTGTTGCCTGAAATTTTCTCTTCTCCTTATACATATTTTTTCATTTATTTTGTACATCTTTACCATTTTACTCCATAGCCCAAAGGATAAAAACATTTGGTCATGAAGATTTTGGATTCTTGACAACCCGTGTGGGGTTATCATCCCACAATTGGAGCCAGTAGTTGAAACCCTTTTGTGTTTTTCCTTTTCCCCTCACTTGTTCTATTTTTCCTACCTCTTTACACCCTTTCTTTTCCCCCTTCTATATTTTCCCTTTTTTCTTATTTCCTATTTATCACTTATTTTTCCCTTTCTTGGTTATTGTACTTAGCCATTTTCACATTCACGGACCTTTGGACCCACGGACTATCGCACTTGCATTATCATTCATTCGCCTATGCATAAGTCTGCCTCAACACTTAGAATTTTATTTAATTCATGGGTACGTAGATTCAAATATTTGTCTTCCCTTTCGGCAGCCTTCACATTGCACTTCAACTTATGCATTCTACATTTTGACCATCACTTAACTTTTATTCTCATCGTAGATGTCGGGTTCCCAAATGTCTCATTCTTCTGATATCTGCGAGTCTGATCAATCGCCTTCTATACTTAGTTTCTTCGGATCACGTATCCAACCACGGGTTCGCAAGTTGGTGGGTTCACGAAAATTTCATATTGATCTTCTCTCATCTATGTCCCCGCCATTATTTTTCCTTTCCCAATGCGCAATAAGTGTTATTTAAATGCTAACATTTTTTTTGCAAACTTCGAAAAGGTCTTTATTAATGGCAGATGGCTCGAGAAATATTCATTAAATCTTCATTTAATTCTTGTTTGAGAAGGGATTACATTATCATTATCTCTCGAAAAAGTTCATTTGTAAATATCATTCAGCCGAAGAAAAACTTTTATCAACTTAATGGCAGCATCATCTCAATAACAGTTATGTGGTGATACTTTGAATATTTTTGGTCGCGAAGATCAGAATTTCTAGTGGTCGAGAGCATATTGGTATTATTCCTCCCCTCCTGCTTCTCAAAGAAACAAGAACGTGATTTGGACATCTAAGATTTCTCTCGTTGGTTGTGTTCCAGAGTTTTTCAACTATAAATAAATTGTTGCATGCAAGTGTGTTGACAAATACATACCAAAACAAAGGGATATACAACTGCAGGGACATTCCCCAATTTCTTTGTCACCTCAAGTTTTTCGTAAAATATTAAAGTTGTTGAAGCACACTCTCACTTTCAAAGGTGAAGCTTGTAGAGACTTTTTGAAGAAACATAATAATGGGCTCGACCTCTTGCTAGAGTACTTGGAGAATACTTCTTCCATACCAGTGGACATAACTAGAATTCAGGTTGACTCTTTGAAGAACCCTTGTCAATAAATCGCATGGTTATTCACCAGAATAACATATTAGAAGAATACAACTTCGATATCTTGGATTTTTCTATACGTCTTGTATTTTACAGTCCAAGAGAAAGCTATTTTTAACTGGGGGCAAGCTAATTTCCGTTGAAATTACTTCTGAATTATCGCATTACAAAAAGGATATAAAATTCTTTATGGCTTCATATTTGATATTTTCTATCACACATTGTTACCAATTCCCAAATTTGACTATCATCAAGAGGGTAAAATGTGAAGCGGACCTTGTTACCATTTGGTATCAGGCGTTATGGAGGCATAAACCCCTTTATTTTTCTATGAAGTTTATAATGACTTTGTTTCAATTATCAAAAAACTTTTATCCGGTGAAAGCACCTCCAGGATATCTATTGAAGCTTCCAAATTTCTAGAGAAGAAAGGAACGATAGAAAAAATGGAAAATCATAGTATTATAAGAATATTTTGTTCAAAGGAAAATCCTTCATTTCTTCCATATTATGTGTCTGATAAATTATTCATCATGGAGCTAGCAAGGAAATACAATTTATGGTTGCACTTTTTCCATGAAAAAAGGAAAAAGCAATTTATTCCTCTGTCCTGGAAGATTGGAGAATTTGTATTGAGGAATATAAATTAAAATGATGAATGTGCACGTCATTTTAACAATGTCAGTTTGAGATGTGTTGAGAAGATCAAAGGTTTTGACCCAAGCAAAATATTTTTTGAACATATGCAATCAGTGGGGTTTAGTAATTCTTTCATTCAAACTTTTTTGAGTGAAGAAGAAGAAATCAATATCCAGAACACTCATGCACATGATATTGTCGATCTGGAAACCTTACTCAGCAGCAACGATCATTATAAACAAAAAGGAAAACAATATAGTGAAAGGAGAGCTCAATGTCCATTTGTCACTCTGAAAAATACTACATCCAGGAGCAATGCTTCAGCGGCCTATCCAATTAAGAATTCTTTCAACAATATCTCTAAAGGAGGAGGAGATAAGAACCCTCCCTCCGGAAAAATTGAAAGCTCCCACAAACTTCCTATAAGAAATAAAAGAAAAAATCCACTGCAAGAGGAGGAGAATAATCTCTTAGAAAATGATATTCAAAGTTCCTCTTTGGAAGATATGGAATTGGAAGTAGATTTTGAAAAAATACAATTTCCTGAAATAGAACAAAAAGAGCATGTTGTTCAACAAAATACTGCATACGAAGTTGTCGAGAATGAAAGTTTCAGTGAAGAAGAATCATTTACTATTCAGAGTGTTGTTTTTGATAAAGATTATAAAAAGTTAATATTGGAAAGAAATAATCAGAGAAATAATAAAGGAAAATCATGCTCAGAAGTTGACCTTAAGTATATGCGACCATCTCAAATTTTCAAAATTCACAATGTAACCGGGGATGTGCTTGATGATTATTTTGATGGTTTGGCAGCCGAGAATGCCAGGTTAAAGGAAAGAATAAAATAATTGGAAATATCCTTGATACCTTTTCCCATTTTGGTTATCCCTTTAACAATGATAAAGCCAACCACATCAGGTACCAAATTAAAAGGATCATCAAGTTTTCTTATGGTTGCTCAAAATTATGCCAAGAGGAATATTAAAAAGAGAATGTCACTTGTAATGGAGGCCTGAGAAGTCTCTAAAAATATTGTTTATTTTGGTTTGAGATCCCATGTGTTCCATGAGTATATTCAAGTTGACATTAAAAATAAATAAGGGTTTTATACAGATGTTGTCATACCATTTGGAATAAAAGTTTCATATATCAAAGAGGCAAAGAGGAGAGAAGAATATTTTCCTTCTCCCACTCGAACTAAACAGTTGAAATCTTGTTGGATAGAAAAGATTAAAAATATAAGAGATATTGTTCAAACTTGCAATGAAGTCATAACAAAGAGAGAAGAATTATTCAAAAGGCTTACAGAAATAGACTTAGTAAGTAGCACTGGAAAGGTTCAATATCCCAAATTAATCTTTAATTCAATGTTTATAACAAAACAACAGTTTGATGAACATGTGTAAATACTGAAAGGATTATCAGCCGAAAAATTCAATAGTGTAATTGAGTATGGTGAAGAAGAAATTTATAAATGGCTTATTGATTACTCTATAAAAAATCAAGACATTGAAGAATCAATCCATGGTATTTTTCATGATCTAAGAGATTTAGAAGAAGAATTATTTAATATCAAAATTAGACATGAGATAAATGTTGCGCCCATGAAAAATTATATTGAAGATTGGTTTAAAAGAGAAATTGATTAGTTAACTGAAGAAGGCCAAGAAACAACAGTTGGGATAGTTACGGAAACCGTCCGCGAGGAGAATAAAAGAACAACAGCAAGAAAATGAAGGGAGAGAGATACCATCATAGTAAGTCCATGTTGATCACATTCTACTTTCTTTATCACTTTTCATCCAGTTATTCTTCTTCTTTGAATAGAGAGGTATAACCGAAATCTGATAACTTTCTCTTTGTATTATTTCCAGATCCTCTTGCTCTGCATCCATCCACCTTCTTCCTTCTACAATTTATTTTCTTGTATATGTTTACTTTTATGGTCCACATGAGCCCTAATCCCAGTCCTCTGGACAAACACCTTTTAAATTTCAAAGCATTGTAACAGACTCTATTATTTTTTAGAAATCCCAAGAGAACTAATTTGGGGTCAGTTTTGACTTTATTTTATAACTCTGAGCTCTAAGTATAAAGTATTTTAAATTGATCCATCAGAATCTTCTTTTGAGATATTCAAGTATTTACTCTATGAAAGTTCTATTATGCGTCTGGACCATCTTCTTTTATTTTTATGTGTGATCATAAATCTTTATTTTCACTATGATGGATGTGAGGAAATTATGTGCAATGTGTATTGTGTGAGGTTCCTAGCCCTTTCTCTCTTAAAATAAATATTTTATCTTTCAACATTTTTATCTTTCTTTGAGCATAAATGTTGGACCATCTTAAGGTCCTATATTATTTTAAGATCTAAAGTTATTAAAGAATATCATAAGCCAAAGAGGAGTACCACCTGGATTCATATCCTCGTGAGGTTGTTGTTTCAGTCCTAAAGGATTCAAGCGTCAATAGAAGGGTGTCCTCAATGCCTTCATTTTTATTCACATAATTGACCAACCAAATTTCAACCTCTATTTCTGAATATTCGGTCAAGTTGTTGAACTTCTCAGCTGATGCAATCTTCAATGAGTCTAATTTATCCTCTACTTGTTATTTTGACCAAAGTATGGAATCCAATATTGAGTGTGGGTCCTCCACCTCTACAGTTGACCTAGCTAAATCCAATTCAATTAATTTCAAATATAATTCTCCTATTTTCACACTTATGATATCACACTCAACTAGCATTTATTTTAAACTTTTTATTCTCTTTAACCAACATGCCTTAAGTTTTTTAATATGGATTGGCAAAGGCAAATCCTCTTCTTTTCTCCTGAACTCGCTAAGACTTGAAACTTTTCAACAAAAGAAGAAATGGCATCATTTTCAAGATCAACCTAAAGACATTGCCTGAAATTTGTCATTCTCGAGTCTAAGGAAACAACATTTGTTGCCAATTCCTATGTTTCAAGAATCAGGGACATTATTTTTTGGATATTTTCTCCGACATACATCATCATGGTAACCAGTAGACTTGATGTTCCTTTTAGTCTCAAGCTTGATTATGATATTCCCTCAAGACTTCTCCAAGGTTGTATTGTAGCAATCAGATTGGTGAATAGTGGTGGGGGAATTAAAGCAATTTCTAATTCTTTAATTCTATCCTTTAAAATGGCATTATTATTCTCTACATCTCCAATTGACATTTTTAGGGCTTCTCCTATAGCTTCATGAATTTTGACAATTTTGGAGGGTGGAACTCCATTAAAGTCTAGTTCTGAGTTCCATTTTCCTTGAATCTTTTCATTTTTTGCATTAACCTTCTCAATAACTAATTTTCTTGAGTTTTTGATCTGGATTATTTTCGAAATGAAATGAAAGCAAAGATATTACAATGAAATACATATAAAAATTGTCAGAAACAAAGAAATACAACAATACATTATTTCTATTAATGAAAGCAATGTACAAAGACTGTAAAAATATAGAGTGCAAGACTCGCTAGAATGGTGGCAGCTTTATCTCTCAGAACATATGTGACGGCTACACTTATTCGCAAGAAAATGAGTACAATAAGGCTCTGAAGGATTTTTTTATGATAAACATGAATGCCAAAACCCTAGACATCCAAAAACCTAACCCTAGGAGAAGAAGCACCAAAAGTCTTGTGGTCCCCATTGGGGTAAGTTAGTACATCAACTTCTTGGGGTTGTAACTTTTGCATACGATCTTCGTTTTAGGCGTGTGACATCCCGTTGGAAAGGTCTTTTCTAGAACTATGCATTGTGTCATCAAACTTTGACTCTATCAATAGTTTAACTATGGCAAGCCCAAAAAACATTGTTTAGGGTCCCAAAATGTCCCTGGAAGTACATAAAGATGTAATGACATGAAAACTTCCAAAATAAGCCAGTTGAAATAAGTGGGTGACTACCAATATCCACCTGGATGTTGTGTAGGGCTTGAAGATAGCCCTGAAAGTGTAGAACCCACAATTACAAAGAAATGTCTCCATTACAGAGAAATGTGTTGAACTGAAAACTGTCAAGATGAACCAGTTGGAATTTGGAACAGGTGGGTGGCCACCAATATCCACCTAGATCAATCCTCCCCCCTTAGGAAGCAATGGTCTCCATTGCGTTGGGTGCCCAGGGAAGAGGGGAAAGCGCTTTCTGAATCTTAATCTTAGTGAGTTGCATGCCTTGTTGGAGAGGTTACGTTGCTTGGTATGTGGAAGGCTATCATGAACCTGATGTTGGCGGGGCTGAATTTGTTCCACCAACCTGTTGTCTCTGGGCTTGACGAGGTATTGTGTAGGCACCATCGTAGGTGAAGAAACAATATCTTCTTTCTCTTATGCAATCTGCTTCTGCTGGATAGAAGGTGTTGAGGCTGCAGTGGTTGCAATGGCCTTTTATGCATCCTTTGAACAGACTATTAAGAGGATGAATTTTGCAGTATAAGAGATTAACTTGTGTCATTGTTTTGGTGGAACAATAGTCAGAACTACCTCTGGTATCTTATAGAGATGACCCCCCAGAGTAATAATGACATTATGGGGTCAAGACTCATAAACAACATGGCGTTTCCACATATATGGTTGGCCTAAAACAACATCACAGACATCAAGAGGGGAAACATCACACACTACCTCATCCTTAAAGGGGTGGATGCCATAAGATAGGTGGCATTGTTGGTTGACACATAGATCTCATCCCTCGTGAAGCCACCAATGTTGTATGGTTGTGGGTGTGGTGTTGTCGACAACCCCAACTATTTGACGATCTCAACTGAGATGAGGTTCTTCTAGTTGCCACTATCAACAAAGAAATGCAACAGGGTCCCATTCACCCACATTTGTGAATGGAAGAGGTGCTCCCCCTCTTCAAGATCTACTAGTTCTTCTGGTTGAATTGTTATAGTCGCAACAGTAGCATTGGGGTCTACGTCGATGATCTGTTTGTTCTCAATATTTTCTGGATCAGATTATGAATCAGGGTTCGACTCCTTATCTTTGACCTCGGCCACCAATGATTGTTTTGAGCGACATTCATCGGTTTTGTGCTAGGGGATTTTGTGTACGTCTAATCACTTCCTAGTGTCATTCTCTATCTTTCCTTTACCCTTCAGTTTCCTGTGTCTTGGACGGGTTGTTAGGAGGCTGTTGGTTAGGGTCATCTTTGCCATGCTTTGGTTGTTGCGGATTTGCAGACCCGAACTCCCATTTGTTCTAGTGCCTAAATTTCTGCTTGATTTTGATAGCATATTGATAGGAAACTCCCAATGATGATATGTTTAAGAAATCCATTTCGGTTTGGATGTACCTATGCAGAGCCCCACAATATTTAAGAACCAGATGTTGCTTGGATTCTTTGATACCCATCTTGGTGCGCAAGGCATGGAAAGTATTTGTGAACTCCGACACTGTTTGGCTCTTCTCTTGCTACAGTGTGGTCCATCTAATGTACTGGTATTCATAGTTATCAACAGGGTAGTATTGTTCCTTGACCGCATCCATAAAAACATCCCAAGTGGGCTCGACCCCATATATTCAAGATTCCTTTGTGGAACTTTTCTCCCAGTAATTTTTCCACCAATGTTTGACATGGGGGAGATCCTTGAGGAGTACGAAGGTGATCTTTTCCCTGCCGAAAAAATTGTGAACAGAGAAATAACCTTCTAGCAGATTTAACCATTTTTCTAAGGCATCTGCATCTATCTGACCTTCAAATAAAAGAATATCAAAATTAACTTGTAACTTGAAGGGAGAGGTTCCTCCAAAGTGGTCTCTTGATGAAGATGTGTCTGTTTCTATTGGCAGGTGTTGAAGGATGTGGGAAAAATTATCTATCTTTTCATCCCTCTGTCGCGCGAGAGATTTCTCAAGCAACATGTTAATATAATATTGTGTTCCATCATTTTTCTTTTCTTCCACCATAGAGGGTTTATTGGTCATGTGAGAGCGATTTTCCTTAAGAGAGACAATCTCTAGACCCAACTTGCTATACTTGAACCTCATCGGGGACATGCACTGAAAAATGATCAAGAGCGGCATGCTCTGATACCACTGATCCAAATTATTTTTGGAACGAAATGAAAGCAGAGATATTACAATAAAATACACATAAAAATTGTCAGAAACAAAGAAATACATCAATACATGATTTCTATTAATGAAAGGAATGTACAGAGACTGTAAAAATATAGAGTGCAAGACTCATTAGAATGGTGGTAGTTTTATCTCTGAGAAGAGATGTGACGACTACGCTTATTCACAAGAAGATGAGTAAAATGAGGCTCTGAAGGCCTTTTTTTATGATAAACATGAATGTCAAATCCCTAGACATCCAAAAACCTAACCCTAGGAGATGAAGCGCCAAAAGTCGTGTGGGCCCCGTTGGGATAAGTTAGTACATCAAATTCTTGGGGTCGTAACTTTTGCATACGATCTTCGTTTTAGGCGTATGATAGCCCGTTGGAAAGGTCTTTTCGAGAACTATGCATTATGTCATCAAAATTAGACTCTATCAATAGTTTGATTGTGGCAAGCCCAAAAACACGTTGTTTAGGGCCCCAAAATGACCCTGGAAGTACAGAAAGATGTACTGACATGAAAACTTTCAAAATAAGCTAGTTGGAATAGGTGGGTGGTGTGGAGTTTAACCTTGTACAATATTTACTGCAAATAGATTTTCAGTAAAAGAACAGAAAATATACAATGGCAAATACAAACATTACACAAAGATTTTTCCCCTGGAAACCCAAACCAGGAAAACCAGCATATTCTATATTCATTCATAGTGATACATTGTTTACAATACAATATACATATAGGAGCCAACAGCATCCAAAACCCTAACCCAATGACCTGGATTGTTCAACAACCCTAATTCCTTAATCGGAAATAGAAAACCATCGGCAAAGAAACCATGTGCCGAAAAACCACCTAAATATGTGACATGTTTCCCGAGGCAGAAAAAAAAATCTCGGGGGGGCTAGTGCCTGGTGCAACGCTCAGACACTACTACTCGTGCAAAGAATATAACACATACCCAACATTCTCCCACTTGTTGTTTTATTTTCATACAGGGGGTTACAGGGTTACATAGTCAACAATCCAGGGTAGCAATGCCCATGGATACTCTACACCAAGAGAACTTCTCAGTGCTCACATATTTTGTTAATGAATCTACAACATTCTTCAAAGTGTCCACCTTCATCAGCAATACTTTCTTTTGTTCAACCATGTCTCTCACAAAGTGATATTGAATATCAATATGCTTTGTCTTTGAATGATAAACTAGGTTCTTCGCGAGAAAAATTGCACTCTGACTGTCACAATCTATCCTTACAGCTTGTTGTACCAACCCAATACTTGAAAACACAATCTTTGTAACCATATTGTTTCCTTACTTGCATGAGTGGATGCCATGTATTCAGCTTCTATAGTTGAAAGTGCCACTACAACCTGTCTTTTGCTCATCCAACTTATTGCTCCTCCAAACAGGTTAAACACATACTCACTTGTAGATCTCCTACAATCCAGATCTCCAGCCCAGTCTGCATCCACAAAGCCATGTATAACCACCACACTGTCCAATCCTGGTCTTCCTTCATAACAAAATCCATAGCTAGTAGTGCCACGCAAATACCTGAAAACCCTTTTTACTGTTGTCCAATGCTCCTTCCCTAGTTTTGACATATACCTGCTCAAAACTCCCACTGCATGTGCAATGTCTGGTCTAGTACAGACCATTGCATACATCAAACTGCCAACTACACTTGCATATGGAACATGAGACATGTCATTCTCCTATTCATGTGTCTTGGGACACTGATCCCCATATAACTTTACACCAACAGGAATAGGAACCTTGACCGGTTTACATTCCTACATATTAAACCTCTGCAATATTGTCTCGACATATTTTCTTTGTTTTAACCAGAGTTTCCTCCTTTTCCGATCTCTTTTAATTTCCATTCCCAAAATGAAATTTGAAGCACCGAGATCCTTCATGCCAAATTTAGAGGACAACTGAGTTTTCATATCCTAAATAATCTCCTTGTTGTTTCCTATCAACAACATGTCATCCACAGACAAGACCAAATAAATCAAATGATCACCAATTAATTTAAAATACACACAGTGATCCTCTTTGCTTCTTGTGAAGCCAAGTCCCAACATATAAGTATCAAATTTTTGATACCATATCCTTGGTGATTGTTTTAAACCATACAAGGACTTTTTCATCTTGCATACCAACTCCTTTTTTCCCTTCACAACATAACCTTCTGGTTGCTTCATATAGTTTTTTTCTTCCAAATCCCCATGTAGGAATGTTGTCTTCACATTCATCTATTCTACTTCAAAATCAAATGCAGCAACAATAGATAACAGAAATCTTATAGAGGTTAACTTGGCAACAGGAGAAAAATATATCACCAAATTCAATTCCCTCAGCCTGGGAATAACCCTTTGCTACTAACCGAGCTTTGTATTTCTCCACTTTTCCTTCTGCATTCAGCTTCTTTTTAAATACCCATTTGTTGCCAATGGGCTTTCTTCCAGCTGGAAACTCCACTAGATCCCAAGCCTCATTCTTATCCAAAGATGCCATTTCTTCGTCCATGGCCCTTTTCCAAAGATTTTCATCCTCTGAATCCACTGCCTCCCTGAAAATTCTAGGATCATCATTAGTAATAGATAAAGAAAAATTTGAACAGAAATCAAATGGAGTATACCTTTCTGATAGCCTTCTTTCTCGAACTGATCTCCTCAATACTGGAGTATGAGGATCTTCTTCTTCTGATTCTTGTTCTTCTGTAGAGTCTGATTCATCATCCTTTAAATCAAACTATATCTTCTTTGATTCTTCCTTACTTGGTAGGACTTCATGTTTAACAACATCCTTCATTTCTCTAAATACCACATCTCGGCTATACACTATCTTCTTAGTTTATGGGTTACAAAGCTTATAACCTTTAAGACCATCTTTATATCCAATAAAGATACATTTTTCAACCTTCTTATCTAGCTTACTCTTATTTTCCTTTGGAACATGAACATATGCATCACAACCAAATACCTTGAGATGTGTGAGAGAAGGTTCATTACTAGTCCATACCTCTTGTGGAGTCTTTTCATCAAACGTTGTTGAGGGTGATCTATTGACCAGGTAACATGTAGTACCCACTGCCTCTGCCCAGAATTATTTCCCTAACCCGACACCATTGAGCATGCACCTTGTTTTTTCCATCAGCATCGTGTTCATCCTTTATGCAACTCCATTCTGTTGAGGTGTATATGGAGTATTCTTCTGCCTTGCTATACCACACTTCTTACAGAATTCTTCAAATTCATTCCCGCAGAACTCTCCGCCATTATTTGTCCTCGACCCCTTAATTCTTTTCTTTGTTTGATTCTCAACAAGAGACTTAAACTCTTTAAACCTGTCAAAGACTTCGAATTTATTCCTGAGGAAATATATCCAAGTATTCCTCGAGAAGTCATCAATAAATGAAATGTAGTACACATATTTTCCCAATGATGGGACTGACACAGGTCCAAAAACATCACTGTGAACTAGCTGTAAAATTCCTTCTTCCCTCGTTGCACCAGAGGGGAATCTTACCCGATTTTGCTTCCCATAGACAATGTTCACAGAAATCAAAATCTAGAGAGCAGTTATACATACCTTCAACCATACCTTTACCGTGTAGTAGTCGAAGACCCTTCTCTTCGATATGCCCCAGTCTTTGATGCCACAACATAACATTTTCTCTAGAGACTGTAGGATTTCTTTCTTCTTCAACTCTAATATCAGGAACAATGGAACTATTACACCCATCACTAATAGTGTTTCCTTGCAGCTTATGCAGATTTCCAAACCGAACTCCCTTCAGCAACACCATTTCTCCTTGAACCATCCTGCAGGTTTCCTTTTCAAATATTGTTTTTACCCCTGCATCGTCCATTTTGCTTACAAAAATCAAATTTCTGGCCAAACCTGGGATGTGCATAACACCAGGCAGTGTTCTAATCCTTCCATCTATGAGCCTCAACTTGACTTTTCCTCATCCTATGATTCTGGTTGTCGAATCATCACCTAAGAAAACATTACCTCCATTATACTTTTCATATTCACAGAACCACTCCCTGTGGGGAGTCATATGAAAGGATGCACCAGATTCAACCAACCATGCCTCATGATCTGCATGTGTACTTGAAGAAGCCAAGTACACATCCCCTCCTTCTTCCTTGGAGGTCTTTTCTTCTGTAGAAGGAGATTCTTCAGATCCCTTCTTTTTCTCAACTTTGGATCTATACTACTTCTTGTAGTGCCCTTATTTTCCACATCTCCAACATACCCTTACAAACTTTCCGGGAGATTTAGATCTACCCTTAGACTTAGATCTCCCACTTGAGAACTTGGATCTATTTATTTCCTAGGAACATCCTCTTGCAAATAATGCGTTTGTGCTATGTCCTTCCATATTCTTCTGTCTCATCTCCTCTGACAACAAGGATGAGACCACTTCATCAAACTTCAAGGAAGTTGTATTACTACCTATGGCCACAACCAGAGTATCCCAGGAGTTTGGTAAAGAACACAGTAAACTAATACATTTATCTTTATCTGAAATTTTAATCTCAAAAAATACTAACTGACTTACGACAGTATTGAAGGTGTTCAAATGCTCTGCCACCAAGTCTCCATCTCTCATCCTCAGGTTATACAACTTCTTTCTCAGGAATATTTTATTCACTAGGGACTTAGACTGATACAACTTCCCCAACTTATCCTATAAATCCTTGGTTGTAGCTTCCTCTGACACATTCAATAATACTGGATCTGAGAGACACAGTCGAATTGTGTTGTTTTCCTTCCGGTCCAACTTTTTCCATTCATCTTCTGAAGTTCCTATAAGTGCAGTACCTGGATCTATCATGATCCATTGATCTCTGCCCACCAACAGATCTTCCATATTGAGCTTCCACAGCTCAAAACTTTGTCCATTAAACTTCTCAATCTCCATCTTCAAATTGCTTGCCATTTCTTTTCACCTGAAAAAATCAATACCACAGATCTCCCACTGTAACAAGGCTTATCACAGTCCCAAGTCAAACCCTTGACCACAAAGGCGTTCCCCTGAAGCCAACAAAGATCTGATACCAAATGTAGATTTTAACCTTGTACAATATTTACTGCAAACAGATTTTCAGTAAAAGAACAGAAAAGATACAATGGCAAATACAAACATTACACGGAGATTTTTCCCCTGGAAACCCAAACCGGGAAAACCAGCATATTTTATATTCATTCATAGTGATACATTGTTTACAATACAATATACATATATGAGCCAGCGGCATCCAAAACCCTAACCCAATGACCTGGATTAGTCAACAACCCTAATTCCTTAACCGAAAATAGAAAACCATCGACAAAGAAACCATGTGCCGAAAAACCACCTAAATATGTGACACGTTTCCCAAGGCAGAAAAAAATTCTCAAGGGCGTTGCCCCCGAACCCCCCTGCGCGCCCAACACAATGCTCAGACACTACTACGCGTGTAAATAATATAACACATACCCATCATGCGGCCACCAATATCCACATGGATGTTGTGTAGGGCTTCAGGACAGTCCCGAAAGTGTAGAACTCACAATTACAAAGAAATGTCCCCATTACAGAGAAACGTGTTGAACTGAAAACTGTCAACATGAGCTAGTTGGAATTTGGAACAGGTGGGTGGCCACCAATATCCACCTAGATCGGTTTTTGTCAAATGTGGCACTATGGACGGTTAGAGATTCCTCTTCAAATACCATTGGCTCTTGGGTGGCCAATTACATTGCAATTGCTCTACTATCTTGTATCCTCTGTTCTTCACCTGGAAATTCAATATCTTCAATATTTGCATCGAGCTCCATGTCTTCCAAAATGATTTCCTCTTCAGGTATGCCCTCACTTTCTCCTTCTTTATTTGTTCCTCTTTTCCTTTTGCTAGTGACTCGAAGTTTTTGTGGACTTTCTAGATTTCCCTTAGGAGGGTTTTGTTCACCTCCGTTATTGGAATTATCCATCAACGACTTCCTTTGATCCTGAACTACAAACTGGGGTTTTCCCTTAAGTAGGCCACTTTTTTTAGAAATATTAGGAGAATGTGAATTTCTCTCATTCATGACTCTTTATTGTTATCTATGTTGATCGATTGTGTTGATAATTGTTTTGATATCCTCTTGTCTTTTCTCATTAGGTAGAATTTGGGGGTTTTGGTTGTCACCCTCTTCTTCTCCAAAAAGAAATGTGTTGGAAAATGATACATTGTACCCTACAGATGTCATGTGTTTCATAAATAATTGACTAGGGTCAAAACCCTTCACTTCATCTACTTTCTTAAGATTGAACTGATCAAACCGAATTGAGATTTCATGGATGTGTGATACTTTTTATCATTATCTCCCCAATTTTCCATGGTAGAGGAATGAACTATCTTTTCCTCCTCTCGTTAGAGAAATGGGCCCAAAATTTATATTGCTTGCATACTTCAACAACAAATACTTTATCGAAAACATAATATGGAAAATATGAGGGTTTCTCACTAGAACAGTAGAGTTGATAACACTAATGTTCTCCATTAATTCAAAAAATCAGCTCTTATCTAAGAAGGATGCTTCTTCTAGAGACAATCTATATGTACTTGGTCCATGAATAAGTTTTTTGAAAGAATAAATGAATGCATTGTTTACTTCATAGAAGTGGCATGTGGCCTTTTGTTTCCAAAGAGTGGAATACAACATTTGAACAGGGTCGAGTTTACAATTGACCCTCTTAGCCAAAGGCAAGCCTTTGAAGACGTGACAATATGTAACGGTGAAAATCAGGTATGAGGACATGTAAAACTTTTTACTCTTTCTGAAGTTTCCCAACGGAAATGATAATACACTGAAAATAATATTTTCCCAATCAAACATTGTGGTTTTATGAATTGAAAAGTACTATATATATAGAGTGAGTCTAGGAACAGTGGTTGTAGACTATTTTCCAGCTACTCTAGCGAATAACCGTGCCATTTCTCGATTTGGATTTTTTAATGAACTCACATGAGTGCTTGAAAGGTTCTATGAAATAATTGTTGGGTCTTCGAGATAGTCTTGTAGAAGCCCTAATCCTCCATTCTTTGTCTTCAAAAAGTCTTCACCCTCAATGATTTTGAAAGTTATCGTCGGCTCTGGGAGTCTAAGCATCCTCTTAAAAAATGAAGGGGCTAAGGAAATAGGCAATTCCCCTTGTAACTGAATAATTCTCTGATTGTTGTCAAATTTATCAATGGACCACAAAATCAGCTCCTTGAAATCGTAAACTTCTGGAACACAGCCTACCAAAGCAATTCTTGACATCCAAATCGGGTTTGAACTCTTCTCTGGAGGTGGTAATGAAGAGTAATATATGTATGCTCATAACCATTGAAATCGTTAGTCTTCTCGTTCAAGTAGGTTGATAGTATCTCCATAGAATTATTCCTTTATCCGAGTTGTCATACTTAATCAGGGTGACATATTAATGTATAGTTCTTTTCAAAATGTTATTATCAAAATACACATGTTTATCTTAATACACTGGAGGGCTCTTGACTCAAGAATCGTTAATGCAGATTAATATTAAAATTAATGAGGAGTTGTCTTGAGAAGATCGCCATTAATAACGCACTTTAACATTTAACTAGTTTTAGTCATTTACGAAGGATATGTATTAAATGTGCATTGGGGAATGTGACAAGACAAGACAGACTATCGCGGGGCAATGGACAACCGGGATGGAAAAACAATAGGGTAATGCAATGGAAGAGCACGGCGGGGCAGCAAGATCATGGGGTTGGGAGTATATGGAAGAGTCATAAGAATTATTGCGGACCTGTGGACCTATAGTGAATAAGACTTGAAAAACAATTTGAATATAAAAAGTGGATCGGGATGGTAGGGTTGCGAGTATGGACGAGACGATCAGGGAAGTAGACTAGACCCACGTTCAATCATTCTTTTTTGAAAAGTTTCTAAGTATAGGTACAAAATGTCGGTCGCAGAAATCAATGGTGTGATTTGTGGGTCGCGGAAGTTTGAACCAGACTAGGTAAATGCATCATGAAACCACGACAACCTCAAAAAAATTATATGGGAAAGAATTTGAAAAGAATTTACAAGAAATTCTACAAAAGATTCATCACATTTGGGGATCAACAAGTGTTATATTAGATACACACTATGCTTACCCAAAAAAATCAATGCACGGTTAAACCCTAAAGGAAAAAGAACATAGCGATCGACGAAGATTGCAGAAGGCGATTAAGACAATGATCTAAATTTGGGCGCGCAGCTAATCTCATCCTACAAACAGAACCCATAGTAACCATAACCAATAATTCTCAATGGTTGTGAATGTAAACAACAACCCATGTAAACCCTAGTTGCAGGAGGACAGCCTCCCCCTGCTCATCCTCACACTCATTATCTAATGCTCATTTTTATGGTAGATTAATTGTTAACTATCTTAAACAATCAAAATATATAATCTTGTTAAAGAAGAAAGTGAAGTTATATTAATAAAAAAGAAAATTAGAAATGGAGAGTTTTAATTTTGAGGGGTTTCTACAAGATTAATATGTTCGGAAATGCTCACATGCTTTCTGGGTTTTTAAGAGATGTTACAAATGGTAAAAATGTTTGTAAATTATTAAAAATTTATAAATAAATATAAAAACATATTATATTAATAATCATATACAAAGTTTTTAAAAAATAAAAATCCTCTTCATAAGGAGGAGGTTATGACGAATATTTGATGACATTATATTAATTAAAATAAAATATTTCATGACATTATATTAATTAAAATAAAATATTTAATAACATTATATTGGTAAGTTTAAAGTGAACTATTTTGAGAGGTTGATAGAATATTCTATAAGTGTGTTAGCAAAGTAGTTTATATATATCTATAAACAAATCTAAACAAAATAAATATAAACTTATGTATAGGTTTGTATTTGTTTTGTTCTAATTTAATTATGTAGCGGTTATGTAAATTATGTAAATTGTAATCTAGTAAAATCTTAATATTTTATAAAATATATTAATATATTAAAAAATATATTAATATTTTTTAATATATTTTATAATATAATATAGTTAAAATTAAATATTTATCACATTATATTAATTAAAATTAAATATTTAATGATTTTATATTGTTCAAGGTTAATAATGAATTTAAAGTGAATTACTTTTAAAGGTTGATAGAATATTTTAGAGGTGTTAGCAAAGTTGTTTTCTCATGTTTTTTTATGTTAAGATGATAAGGTAATTTTCATATCGATATGACAAAAATAAAAATAAAAATATATTAGTTTGAATTTGTTTTGTTTTGGTTTGGTTTTTCTAACTCCAATTAATAGATCACAAAAACAATGTAATAGTTAAGAAGTGTAATATAGAAAAGTCGTAATATATTATAAAATATATTTATATTTTATAATATTAATATTTTATAATAATTTAATATTAATGTATTAAAAATATATTAATATATTATAAAATATATTAAAATATTTTTTAAAAAATGAATAAATCAATGGTTCACATTAGATTTCTATACATTATTTTTTGCACTAGATTCATTGATTTCAATAATAAATGTATTGAATTCATGCATTGTTTTTAGCGTTTCAACATTAGATACATTAATTTCTACACTAGATGTATAGATTTCAGTGGAAGGACAATATTGATTTCAAAATTAACAAATATTAATTAGTAGATTTTTTTTTTCCGTGGAAAAAAGCATAATTTTTATCATTAAAAAATAATCAAAATTACATTTTGTAGATACACTTCAAGAGTGTATTCCTATGATCTGGTATGTCTGTATTACTTCAAAGCAAGTTGAAGTTCTTCGGCTATAGTTTTGTCTTCTTAATCCCTTAGGATTTTACATAAGATTTAAAAACCAAAAATAGTTTCCAAAGTTGTTGTAGTTCTGTCTTCTTAATCCCTTACGATTTACATGAGATTTTGAACCAAAAATGGTTTCAAAAGTTCACAAAAAGGTTCTTTGTTGTTCTTGAATTTGTTCATTTAAGAACTCTTCAATCTTCCAGTGGCCCAATTTCAAGTGTGTGCCTTCTTTCGAGGCCCAATCCGCTTCTTCGTTTCTTTCCCTGTAAACATGATGAAAGGAAAAGGAATCAAAAACTCTGTAGTGTTTTTATATCTTCCACAATATTTGCAAGTCTGATATTCTTGCATCTTTGAGTACCATTTATCCAATTTATTGCATTTTTTGAGTCTCCATAAATTGTTATATTTTTACAATCTTGTTCAATTGCAAAGGCCAAGAGTAGTTTGAGGCTCATCAGTTCAGCATAATTATTTGTTCCAATTCCTAAGCCAAAAGTCAAGGTATAATAGTGCGTGTCTAAAAAGTATAGTAACCCTCCACCTCCACAGGTGTAGTTTTGGGAGGCTCCATCAAAAAAGCCCCAGGGCATTGTTTTTTCAATGGTTACTTCTCTTATAGTTCTGATCTTGACTCTTCCTACAGAAGGAGGAAAGGATGGCCAAACTGTTGAGAGTAGTTTTTTCAGGAGCTAGAAAAACCTCATTAAAGATGGATTCATTCCTTGCAAGCCACACTCCCCAAATGATCAGCAGTGGTAGCACTATGTATCTTTTATAAGATATGTTCTCCCACCAGTTCCTCCAAGCTTGTTCCAGAGAGTGGCCTATCCAAAGAAAATTTTTAGCCAGAAATCTGGAAACTTCTGTCCAAACCGTCCTTATATAAGAATAGTCTAGGAAGAGGTGTTGTGTTGTTTCCCCATCAATCTTGCACAGTGGACATCTCCCTGGGCCAGAAAAAATTCTTTTTTGGAGTATGTCCTAGGTTGGAGCTTTGTTTGATAGCACAATCCACAAGAAAAGTTTTGACTTTCCAGGACAATTTACTTTCCAGATCTTTTTCCACCACCAGATTGGTTCATCTTGGACTAGATCTTGAATTAAGTAGTTGTAGCCTTCCTTTGGAGTGTAGATACCAGAGTCAGTTCTATCCCAAACAAGTTCATCTTCTTGGTCTCTTAATCTGACCTGTGTTGATTTTAGGGTTGTGTGGTATCTCTCCAGTTCTGTTGTATCTTCATCATTTAAATCAAGTTCAGTGGTCGACTTCCACCCTTGAGTCCAGAAAGTTGTGTAGGTCGGGTCGGCAAAGGTGTTTAAAGTAACAAGGCCTTTTTTTCTTAATGAAAGAATAAGATGATACTAAAGAAGGTGCTTGCCTTCGCTGCCCATCTAGGGATCTGCCCCCAGACTTACACGATGTTTGTTCCCCACTTTCCAAGCAAGCCCATCCCCAATAACTGGAAAGGATTTTATGATAGCTTCCAAATCACCGGAACTCCTTTCAAGGATTTATGAGCCCTTCTTATCCATGCCTCCATTGAGTCTGGCTCAATGTGTTTACTTATAACTACCTTTGTCCAAAGACTGTTTGTGGTTAACAGTCGTCATCCCCCCTTTGCAGCCAAATCTTTTAAGAAAACATGTATATCCTTTAAGCCCCAACCACCTAGAGCCTTTGGGCCTGCAATCCTTTTCCATCTTACCCAAGGTGTCACTTGTGAATCTTTATTTCCACACTACAAAAATCTGAAAGAGAGTTTTCTAGCTGCCTCCAAAGTTCCTTTTGGGATCCAAGAAAGAGACATCCAAAAAACTGGAATAGCTTCCAAGACTGATTTAACTAGGACTAGTCTACCAGCCCTGGAAAGCCATCTATGACTCCAGGATAAAAGTCTTTTTTCCGGTTTTTTAAGCAGCCAAGTCCAATCCTCCTTTCTGTAATCATTTGGTTTTAAAACAAAACCCAAGTATTTCAGACCTTCATCTATAGTTTTCTCTTCGAAGGGAAAAAATTGTCGAAAACGTCCTTTTTCGTTTTCTGAGAGACAATAGGATGTAAGGGTGGACTTCTTCATTAATGAGCATTCCAGTAGCTTTGGAGAAAAGTTTTACAGTGTTTTTTAAAATCTTGGACTCTGCTCTGGTCCTGAGGTGAAGATAAGAATATCGTCCACAAAGAGAAGGTGTGTGATTTGAAGAGAAGTGGATATACTTATTCCTGGGAAGGATCCTGAATGCTTTTCTGTTGCAAGAGCCATGCTTAGTCCTTCAGCTACAAGAAGAAAAAGCAGAGGGGAAAGGGGGCATCCTTGTCTTAAGTCCCTTTCTGATCTAAAAAAAGGCGTTGTCGAGATGTTTATGAGCACTGAGAAAGAAATAGTTGAAATGCAACACACAATCCATCTAATGAAAGGGACTGCGAAGCCTAGGTGAGTTAAGAGGAGTCGAATGTAGAAGCAACTTACTTTATCATAGGCTTTGGAGAGGTCAATTTTCAACACCACACTTTTTAACTTTCTGGTCTTTATGTTGTGTAAATCTTATTGAGCCACCCCTATCGCTTCATGGATCTGTCTTCCCTCCAAAAAACCGAATTGTTCAAGTGATATCTTGTCAGAGAGGATTCTTTTTAATCTTCGTGCTAAGACTTTGGACATGATCTTGTAGCTACAATTGCACAAGGAAATATGTCTGAAGTCATCCAAAGAGTCAGGATTATCTTTTTTAGGGATAAGGGCTATAAAGGTAGAGTTTAAGATGAGTGGCATTTGACCTGTTATACTTATCTCTTCAACTAGTCTTAGAATATCTTGTCCAAGAAGATCAAAGAATCCCAAGAAGAACTCAATGGTCCATCCGTCTGGTCCTAGTCTTTTGTCCTTTTGAAAATTGTTCATTACTTCTTTTATCTCTTCTAAAGTTACCTCCTCCATAAGCATTTGGTTATCCTCCTTGTTTGCAAAACTAGGGAAGTATTGTGTCATTCGGATTACTTCTTCAATGGTAGCCTTGTTTTCTACTTTCTAGAGTTCCTAGAAGTAGTTTTTTCCGATTCTTGACATTCCTTCAAAGGTATGTTCCTGCATTCCATCTTGATTTTTAAGATGCCAAATGGTGTTAGAGCATTTCCTGCCTTTTGAAAAAGATTGAAAAAAAATTGTGTTCTCGTCTCCACTTTTCAACCAAATGGCTCTACTTTTTAATCTCCATGTTTCTTTCTTTTCCTTAATTAGTATGTTCCTCCTTTCTTCCAATTTGAGGAGATTTATTTTAGCTTATGACGTAGCAAAACCTCCACCTTCTTCCTCCGATAAGAGCTTTAGTTGTAATTCCAGTTCTTTTCGTTCCAAGTCCTTCATAAGGGCTTTCTAATAGGCCCAACTCTTAGGTTTTTCTTTGAGTCTTTGAAGGGTTTTGACAAAGTGTAACCCATCCGTGGAGTTGCTTTCTGGGTTATAGGGTGTCCAATTTTCCCGGACCAGTTTTAAGAAAGTGTCATCGTTGAGCCATGTTTTGTTGAATTTGAAAGGGCTAGGTGGCTTGTTCGCCCCTTTTCTTAATTCAAAAAATATCAGATAATGATCTGAGATTCCTCCATGTCCGATCCACTGCTTCAGCTGTAGGGGTTTTTCTAGTAGAGAATCCTTTATCAAGAAACAATAAAATCTTTTGGCTACACTGGCTTCTCCCTCTCTGTTATTTCTCTAGGTCGGTTTGTGTTTGACTAGCTCAATATCCAGAAAGTTGCACTCTGCCATCTTTTGTGTGAAGAAACTAGTCAAAGGGTTCGTTCTCGCATGAGTGCCCCAAACTTCTGAAAATCCCAAAGAGAAGTTTAAATCCCCTCCCAGGATTACTAGTTTTTATTTTAAGAAATATTTGGAGAAGACTTTGTCCCAATAGGGGCCTCTGTTATGACAGGGTCCATAGATGTTAATAATGTTGAGAGGTTCTTCCAACTTCGTCGAGATGACTGTTATACCAAGTCCAGAATCGAAACCCTGAGAGTTGATGAATTTTATAGAGCGCGAGTTCCACCAATAGCCAGTCCTCCTGACCTTCCAATAGAGTCCAGAGTTATGAAATTCAAGTCTAGGAGTAAGGAGGAGAGTCTAGAGGTTACTTCATCTCCTTCCCCTAATTTTCCTGTAGGAGAAGGATATCAGGGTGTTTTGAAAGAATCACCATTTTAAGGGCTGATCTTTTGAGGGGGGCACCCAATCCCCTCCAGTTAAAAGAACAACATTTCATCAAGGCCCCTTTCCCAGGGCTCGCCTTGCTCTAAGCACCCTTTCTATAGAGACATGTTTCCCTGCCAGAAGGTCGATCTTGGCTTTTTTTTGTGCCTTTGATATGAAATATTTTCTCCCTCTTCCGCTTTTCTCCGTTGGGGGTTAATCCATGGCTAAGCCCCCAGAAGGATATTTTCTCAAAGATCTTAAAAAGTAGTGCCCAGTGGAAGTGGCTGAAGAAGAGTCTTCTTCGACAGGTGCAGAAAGCGAAGCCAAGGGAGGAACGGATAAATATTAATTAGTAGATACATATTAATTAGATCAAATTATATATTTCACCAAATTAGATTACAATTTCAAAATATATGTTATTAACCTTTACTAGATACAGGTCGTAATAATTACTTTAGTTTGGTATATAATTACTTTTTTAATATAGTTTAAAAAAATGAAATATTTTAATATATATTAATGTATTTTATAATGTTAATATATTATAAAATATATTAATATATTACAAAAAATATATTGGTTTGAATTTGTTCTCGTAATAATCCCCTCCCCCTTGAAATTCGAAGAACATAGGGAGGTCAAGAATTTTCAGAATATTAAGGGCTCAACATCAAGAGCACAACATGTCATTTGCGGGAATTGAACCTGGATGGGGGGAAAACACCCCTCAGAACAAACCACTCGGGCTAAATCTAATTGATGTCATTAGATTTATATATATTGATTAATTGCATTAATTTATGCACTGGATGCATTGATTTCAGTAATAGATGCATCGAATTACTTATCCATGGAAATAGATGAGGAAGACATGGAACTCGAATTACTTATCGGAGTTGGAGCTCAGGTAATGCTTACATCAAACATATGGACCGATATCGGACTCGTCAATGGTGCTCTTGGAGTTGTAGAAAAAATTGTGTATAACCCCAGAATTTTACCCCCCCAACCACCTACATATGTTTTGATAAGAATTGATAATTATGTGGGAGAACCATGGGATTAATCATTCCCCCAAATAGTGCCTATAACACATATTGAAAGAGGTAATAAAAAACAACTTCCACTGAAACTTGTTTGGGGTTTAACAATCCATAAGTTACAAGGATTGACTTTGCAGAAAGCTACTGTTAATATTGGGAAGCAAGAAAGACAAGGTATGGCATTTACTACAATATCTCAAGTTAAAGATTTGGAAGGTCTACGATTTCAATCTCTCTTTTCATATGATAGATATGAAAAGATGGAAACACTAGCAGATCTGACTAAGCAAAAGAAGAAGGATTGAGATTGATCACTATGTAAATATTTGTAATTTACTGCATTCTTATTATTATTATCACATTTTCATCATTCTACATTGTTACTTTTTATATTCAACATATTCCTCATGTAACTCTTTAACTATACTTCTGAATCATACTCTCTATGTTCTCAACAAACTGATGTAATAGAGTAAATTTCAAATGATCGGATTAATCTTCGACGTATAGATATACATATTGTTGTTGATCTACATATTTGGTGTGACCGCCCATGACTGGTACCAACATAGATCCATCTTAACTTCGAATCTATCAAGCACTGAGAGGGATCAAATCTCTCGAGGTGAAAACCTTTAACCTTTCCTCAAGTTTTGCACTCTAAAAAAGGTTTGCACCTCGAGAGGTTTGATCCCTTTCGACACTTGATAGATTTGGGGTTAAGATGGATCTATGTTGGTTATAGATTTGTTTGCAACTATATATATATATAACACGATTATATCAATAATTAAGAAAGGATTCCCCCTAATGGGGTGCCAGCATGGTCCATGCGTCGATGGGAGATGACGGCGATTGCCACCTCTCCATAGACCATGTGACCAATGCATGCCGCCATCCCCTCCATTTAATTCCCCCACGATGCGAACTAATCACCTTCATTACTATGAGCTTCTTACTAATTGCCCTTGCGTGCCTCCTTTGGTTCTTTCATCCAGGCAATGGAGGAAAGGTGCAGGCCGTCACCTTTGTGCACGTGGGAACACCTCCTCCGAATCTCTTTTTATGGAAATCCCCCTCGGTGACCTTCACACCATTTCGTTTCTCTCGTCCTCTACGTTGGTTCTCTACCAGCCTACCTGTTGTTTACTCTCGCTTATCCATTCTCGTCTCTACCTCACCTTCACTCATAGTTAGCCATGCCTCGACTCCGCGGGAAGCCAAAGAGAGGACCTCTCTGGTTTCAAAACAAGGTGTCCATTTCCAGCCAACATATTTCTATCCCCGCTCCATCGCCCAACTCCTCGTCCCCTTCCTCCGTCCAATACTGCCCAGAACAGACCGGTATCCCACCTTTGTCCTCGCCATGGGCATGTTGTGTGGAGTGGTTCAACCTCCAAGGCAATTCTTTGGGCTATGCGCCCGACCCAATCTAGGATATGGCCTCGTCTTCACTATCATCCTTGGCCCGCCCGACAAGCCCACCACCCTCCTCCCCCTCGCTGCCACCCTCCGCTCCCTTGCCACCCTCAGACCCTATGCCATCTAGAGAGGAGTTTCGTACTCAAGTGGAGGAGATCCATGCTCAATTGGAAGCGCCCCATGTGGACGAGCCTCCGAGCTCGGAGTGTGCTTCTTGTGTCGAATTCATAGGCCCAATGTCGATACTACAGGATTTGGTCTTTATGATCAAATAAGACGTGGATGAACTCCGCTTTCTGATGGAGCACTTGGACCAACACGCATAGCAAATTGAATCTCTACTTGCTACATTGGTCAACTCACTACATGCTCCAAGATAGGCAATCGATGCCCTAGCTACTTCATAGTCGATACTTGTTCTATCTATCTAGACAATTGTCGCAGAAGAGACAGACACACATCCTTGAGATGCGACAAGCTTACATGTGTCATATTGCATGTTTTACTCTGTCAATTGTTCAAGTTTTTTGGAAGTTCAACATAGTCAATTTTTTGTATGACTTTAGACAATTTGTTTTTTTATCTTAAAGTTTTAATGGAGGATCTGGTCGAATCGGTTTCCCCACAGGGAGATTCATAAAACTGTGTTTAATTTTAATTATGAATACAGATACAAAGCTTAGCTAAATTGGTTTCCCCTTGGGGCAATTCAACACAAGCAAATCCCTGATATCACTAATGATACTGTAATTTTTCTCCATGAAAGATAATATATAGAATTCTTACTTAAAAATAAATAAATAAGAAATGATTTTATTAAAAACCAAACCACATGTTTATATTAAATAGTTAAAGAATGTTTTTATAAAAGAACATAGTTACATGACCCCACTAGATGCAACCACAATGATGACCACGATGGACATTAACTTTCTTGCGGATATTATCTAGGTTGAAACTATCTTTTGGTCATGGAGTAAGAACTAAAACTATTTCTAATTGGCCAAGAACTCGCCTTCCTCAAACATAAGGAAACATATTAATGACCCAAGACCTAGAGGAATCTGACATGAGTGAAAGTATGCCCCCTTACAAACCACCAGTGGATCATTTTAGGTGACATGCTTGTCCTTGAATAATGGTGGCGAGTCAGCCCGCATTCGTGGATAACAATCAGTGATGGTTGTCCTTACTATCAGTTGACAACTAAGTTATGTTGGGTTTTTCCACCATGAGAAGAATAAAACAAGGTAGGAGAGTGGTCAATTATTTTATCCATATACTTTGTACTCTATATATTAGCATTGATATTTAAACATTTTAACAAAAATATAGCCAAACATTTTATACTTTTTGTTTAAAATTAGTAAGGCTCTCCAAGATTTGTAGACTTTAAGATAAGTATAGATTCTTAAAGTTCTATCTAATTAATATTATCTTTATAAAACATTAATTTGTAAGCAATGCTAAAATTTAACATTTGATTTAAATGTTTTTGTCCAATTTAAGTGTTTTTATAAGTGGTTTTGAATATGAAATATTGTATGGCCCAAAGGGGTTGGATCCAATGGTGGAAAGCGAGGAGTTTTTCACCGTTGGGCAAGGTTCAATTCTCATGAGGGATTTCCCTGGAGCCATGGGGACACCTTGAGGTAGTGGTCGAACGTGTGGTTGCACCAAGAGATACCATATTAAATGGTATCGTGACCCGTGCACACATAAGTAGATCAAAGCCCACCCCCATGTCCTTCAAGTTTTTGTCTCCGAGGTGTAGAACAGTCGGTGACAGAGTGTGTTGTTAAGCCACTCCGTGTTGAAAAGTCACCGGTTCGAAACCTGCGGGGACAAAAAATCCATCCATGTTAAGGGTTGGTGTGGCTCAGGCCGGGTGCGATCCCCGGGTGATTTTGACGGCTTAGATGCCCCTGAGTCGCGGTTTCTCAAGCCAAAGGTTAATCCCGATGCCAAGAAGGTTCGGACCAATTAACAAACAAACAAAAAATATGAAATATTGTATTTGTATACTTTTTACTAAAAATATTGACAAATACAAGAAGAGATATTATTTTGAGGTTATATACTTGTTTTAGGTATGTAAATCTTTGTGTTAGTTAACACTACTTTCCAAGAAACACTGAAATTTTACATTCGATTTGAATTTTTATCCAATTTCAAAGTGTTTAATAGTGGATTCGGGAGAAAATCATCAAAGCTCACCTTAAACAAATTGTTCAAATCCATGTTGGGCAACAAGATGCTTGTCATTAGGAGTGGCAGGTGCAGGGGGGAGTCTCCATGATCCTAGGGGAAACAAGTTTGTCTACTATGTCTAGGGGCTTGGAAATGTCTCAAACAATCTTATTGAGGCTTACTCATTGTGGCGAGGCCTCTTCATCGCAAAGGAAGAAGGTATTAGAACTTTGATAGCACTAGGAAACTCTATGTTGGTTATCAAAGAAATGATAGATTAAGCTAACCCAGGGGGGAACAAACTGAGCTCACTCATTTCAAGAATCAAACAAATCCTCTCCCAATTTGATCAGGGCTTGTTTTATCCCATAAAAAGAGAGTTCAATGGAGAAGTGAACCATTGGGCCAAGGTGGCCTCCTCCTTAGGTGTCGGTATTCTAATTAAAAATGGAGTTCTTAGCCTTAGCTCCATCCCATGACAACATTTAATATCACCTTTTTCAACATGCATTCATTTCTAATCAACAACTGGAAGCAATTTGGGAAGGACGACATGTGGCCTTCACAGTTCTCACACTTGGTTCGACTAGCTCCGCTCGAGGAAATTCAATGCATAAGAATGAACCTTCATTTGAAATATGGGATATTGCCAACAATGCATCTTGCTTGGGGTTATTCTCTAGTTGATTCAGCCTTAAATTTGGGGAGTGGGATATATGGGAGTGAGCCTAGTCAGGATTTAGTGGAATTTGAGAAAATATGGTGTGGGAACAACGCACCTTCTAGTGGAGTTGTGCAAAGGTTTCCTTGGGTGGTGTCTTCGGGATGCACTGATTCTTCAACGTGGGTAACTCCTTTAACTCTGGCCAAGCAAGCCATGGTCTCTCGATTCCTCTTCTTAGTGCCATTTATTTTGGCATTTTTTATGACCCAGTTTAGCATAGTTAGAATAGAGTTCTTTTGGTCCTTTTAGTTTTTCAAAAGGTTGGAACTAGAAACTTTTGTCAAAGGTTTGCCTGGTCTGGTATCTTCCCCTTCAGTTGCATTGTGAAAGGAATTTTAAAAAAAGTCATGGATAATCCAAATCTGAAAGAGATTCAAAGGATTCTCCACAAGCATGAAGAAATCACTCAGGGAAATAGTAGTTCTCTAATGCATATTTCCTCTAAAATCATTGAATTAGAGTAGGTCATTGTTACACACACTGCAAACATAATGAATCTTATCCTTCTTTAGAAACAATTGATAGATTCTCTAGAGGTGGAGTGTAATAAACTTCTCTCTCTCTCTCTCTCTCTCTCTCTCTCTCTCTCTCTCTGTAACGTCCCCAACCACCCAACACGCCGGGAAGCGCTACCTAACGACTGAATCCTTTAATTGCATGCTCGGATACCAATTTGTAATGTCCCTAGCCACCCAACACGCCGAGAAGCGCTACCTAACGACTGAATCCTTTAATTGCATGCTCTGATACCAATTTGTAACGTCCTCGACCACCAATGGTCGAGCCATGCTACTCATAGAAACAACAATTATCATATGCATATAAATATAAACATAAACAAACAACATATTATGTTCATACATAGATTAATGCGGAAATAACAATAAGCCTACACATACAACATATATAGGCATTACTCATCAATTAAAACACATGTACATATACACATCATGTAAATGAGCATAAAAGTGCTACTTATCTTTTAATAGAAGACCACCAACTATGTGCAGACCTTCCACAAACCTCCCAGCCTTAGACCACGTTGCTCATCACGCTCAGCAGTGGATCACCCTCGAGCTGGGACTAAGCTACACCTAGGGAAAGGGAATCCTAGACTAGGTTGAGGCTACAAGAGACTACATAGTGCAACTAGAAGGATTCTCTCCAAGAGCCTTCTTACGCCCCCTACTTACAGACTCTCATTCCCCACATGCATGTTCCACCCCGGGAATATGCACCTTCACTGTTCCACAGTCCATCGACTGCTCCACTTCCCTTTCAGGGTCTCGGCAACAGGCCTGATCAAGAATTCTCAGAGCTCCGTAGCTGGTGTTGGACTCTCTCTAGGAGAAAATCACTTCCCAACAAACTCTCTCGCATGGAGAGAGTTGCTCACAGGCTTGACAACCTGCCTCTTCAACCACGGTCCTGACAACCCGCTTCTTCAACCAACTTCAACTCAGTTCCAGCAAAGTGAGGACAATAGCAAAGGTTCAATATAGCTCAAGGGATGGCAGCAACCACAATTCGGTTAGGCACAACACGATTTTGGCAAGTACAGATATGTTGAGCTTCACAGGAAAACACAGGTCGACTTCCCCAGTTACTGGTTTCAGAGGTGCGTACAAGATGCAGAGGTCCACGACGGAGGCCCGACAAGTTAGGCGAAGGATGGGAGAATGGGGAGCGAAGCCCCCCAACGAGCTAACTCTCCAGCTTTGACTGCATGCGCCCAAGTCGACACATGTCTTCTTGTAGTTGCATGCACTCCATTTAGCATTCATTCCCTTTCCCAGGAACTTAGGATAACTGGGTTTATTTTTCCCACTTTAATATTTTCATTTTTTAGGAATATATTATAATATTCCCTTGGGTTAAGCCCTCTAGCTTAGCCCATCTTTCCTAGCCTCTCAGTCCCATCCTTTTCCCTACCTGGTTAAGATGAGTTCCCCATCACTCTTTCTTCGTGGTCGATCTACACGCAGCGATGTATAATTTTTATTAATGATCTGCATAATTACATATACAAAAATCAGGCTTATGGCCTTTAACACCTAGGCTCTCTGGCCTAATAACACATAATCCTACCAGCTTATAATTGCTCGGCTCACCAGTCTACAAAACATGTTTACAATTCATAAATACAATTGGGGCTCGTCCTTGGGGATATTACTCTCTCTCTCTCTCTCTCTCTCTCTCTCTCTCTCTCTCTCTTCCAATAACCATGGTTCCGGGAATTCATTGCAAGCATAATTAAGGGAAGATGAAACCATTTTCCATAATCGTGTTTTGAAGAACTAAACTCCCCTCATTTAGGCGAGGGGCAAGAAGCTCAAGACAATGTCCACCCTTGAATGTCTTTGAATGTTTTTTCAAGTTGTATGTATTTTGGTTAAATTTGTCAAGCAAGTCACCAACATAAACACTTGGAACGCCTATTTGGAGAAGGAATTAGAGTATATAGTAGATATATTATAAATATGTACAATTTGTGTGCAATCTCTAAACTTTGATGAATGTAATTACTGCTAACTTCAGTACTACCATCTTTTAATGAATATATTTATGTTTTGGTTTAAGAAAAAACAAGATGCTTGTCATTTTCCCCTTATAGGTATGACGTGTTATATATACAGTAGTTGGTTAGAATACCGAGCGAGTAGTGGTACCGTGGAACTCCTATATTGTAAAATATTCAATTTTTACCACATTCATCATCAAATTTTGATTCCTTCATAAAATATTGGGTCAGCCAGAAAGAGAAGTTAGAATGTTAGAGATTAGAGGAAGTACGAACTTGAAGCAATGATGAAATTTTCAACATGTTGGGTCAATGGTAATGTCTCTTAGCGAGCATTGAAATTTTGCAGACACCCTTGTCTGTTAAGTTATTTTTTCTAATGATTTAAGAGTCACTATTACATGCCATAGTGTAGCAGTAGACAGGACATTAAAAGAGGGACATGAGAGTGGAAGCATTGGCTAATTTGAGAAGCACCAACGACTTCCCTTGAATGTTGCCTTTGCAAGGATGGGGTCCCTTCCTTCTTCACATTTGTTGTCAAATTTATCGGAGGAAACATTCATCATTTCACCTACCAATTCTTAGTTTAGAACTTATAAACACATAATATATCAATATATAAGTAAATTTGACGATAAAAAAATAACATCCTATTACTAAGAATTTTTTTTTCTATAAATTATGTAGTCATCAAATACAAGTATGAAGCCCAATAAACGTAATATGGAACATCAAATTTCAGTGTTGCTCCAAGCATTGACATTCGACAACATTAATTTAAGTATTTATTTCTCCCCTAGTGTTATTTTATTTTAATCGGTTTCCATTTCCTTGATGATAAGTTCATCCTTCCTCAATATAGGAGTGTATATGATTATTATACTTATTATACAACATTTATATCAAAGTCCTTTGACTCCAGGCATTGTTAAGGCATTGTCAGTTAGAAGCTTATAATTATGCTCTACAAAAGTTGCCTAAGAATTACACTACACTTATCGTTGTTGTACAACATTTACATCAAAATCCTTTGACTTAAGGAGTTGTGAATGAAAAACTTATAATCATGCTCTACAAAAGTTGCCTAAGAGTTGCACTTGACCCCACTGCTAACACAAGGATACACAAGAAGCATGAGCACAAACGTCATTAGAAAATCTTGAATAGGGAGATATCACAACACCTCACTTTCACCAACTTGATATGGGCTCCTTAACTTTTCTACCATATTGATATAGCTCATAAATTTCTATAAATGTAAATTGGAAAATAATTAAAATATTCCGCCGCCCTATATTTTATAATCTAAGATAAAGGTAAAACGTCAAATTTCAACACAGTAAACGTGTAACGATTGATTCGAATTGAGAACAGCACTCTGTCATACGAGTCGATGGTTTTCCTTATCTCGATAATAATTCACATAAATTTTCCATAAGAAGCCTCCAGAAACTGTCTCCCTTTCAGAGACACCCTGTCCACGTGGCCCACCTCCTGATGGAAGCCATGCCCTAGGCCCCCATAGAATATATACATTCCACCCACCGTTTATATTTTAACTTCCCAAGCACATGGCAAAGCGCCAAGGGGAATGTATCACTAGGAAACACGAGTCCCAAAGGGATTCCCCCAGAGGGCCACCAATCTAAAAGAAACCTAACTCCAAGGTTAAACATAACTCCGGTTAAATAAATAAATAATTAAATAAACCTTAGTTATTAGATATTTAGGATCATCACAGCCACGTCATCCTGGAAGGTGTCTAGTCAATGGCCTAGAATAATGGAAAGTAGGGTCTCCAGGGGTGAACAGAATCGATACCCAGCTGGACATGTACGCTACCGTATGAGATAAGATCGTGCTACCAACTCTGCGATGCCACGTCACCACGTACGCACATAGATTTCGCTGTCCACATCCCGCACGGGCCGCCAGAAAAGATAAGTTTCCGCGATTTTTAAAAAGCCGACAAGCGATCCGATATCTCCACGTCGGCTTGATGTTGCCAACGTGGACCCGATTGACTGCTGTCATGCATTCCATTCTGCAGAAACTTCCTTTCATCAACGAACCAGTGTGCGTCTTAAGCTTCTCTTTTAACACCGAGCAAGGGCGAGGGACTACTGTTGACGAGCGGGCTTATTGATCTGCGTTGAATCTCACTGAGTTTTTTGGTGGATATACGAGAGCCGATCTCAGCCGTCGATCTGCCAAAGTGCGTGTCGTTTCATCGATTCACCCGATTCTCAGACCCTCGCAGGATTCTATCCGGGGACATGTAACGCCGCGGGGTCTGGGACAATCTGGCTAAGTAAACTCGAAACCTGGAGGTCTGGTGTTCGAGACTCAGTGGCCCTCGTTTGATCGAGGTTAGTTACATGATTTTTCTCTAACTTCCCATTTTGATCTTCAATTAATTCAGTGTTGGCAATCATCAAAATACAAATCCATAGGTTTTTTTATGTGGATCGATTTTCTTGAAAAAACGGCATTATTGTCATTTTAAATGGAATTCATTGACTTGCAGTAAAATTCTAAAATTGGCGATTTCTGACAATCTAATTGATCCAATTTGATGTTTGATTTTGGCATGCTGTATTCTATGTATTTGTGTCTGATGGGTATATTTATATTTTTCTTATATGTACATGAATAAATATCAGGGTTTCTGTGATTTGTATTAAGGGTTTCTTTTACTTTTTCCTTAAAAGCTACAGATATGTACTCAAATAGATCTTAACCAGGCTGCTTTCTTTCTTTAACCAACTCATCGAAAATGTGAGGAACACTATTGCTCAAGCCCTTTATTTTTGTCAAATTAATTTTTTTCCCCATTTTGCTGCTATGTCCACCCCAGATGCATCGACATTATGGTGCTTCTGATCGATGTTACTAGACTCTTCCTAGTCCGAGTCGAACCCTAAGTATGACTGTTCTTTGAGGAAACTAAGCCTGGGCACTTTCCCAAGTGAAACGAGGTCTTTAAAAGACACGGGAAAAAAAAACCCACTCATTTTGCCGTTTTGTGAACCCCATTTCTGAGCAGATTTGTCAACAGTCTAAAATCAATGGCCTTTACTTTGTTACTCTACTGTGTCTTGGCTATTTGCTCCCCTGACGACGAGTCTAGTATTCACCCGAAACGTTGGGGTTTCAAATATTTCTTAAGCAGCATATCCAAAAATATCCATGGACCATATACAATATGCTGCGTCTTTAAAAGACACACGTAAAAAAAACGCTTAAATTATTCTGATTATAAATTCAATTCATAAGCTTTTTTAGTAAATGATTGTTTAGAAGCACACTTCTAATGTTCTTCCATCAGATGATAATGCAAATGTAGTAATTAGTATCTTGTGGGTTTATTGTAGATTTTTGCTTATACTCCCCATGAACTTAACATACAGGGAAGCCGTTTGCAGCGATAAATCAGTAGTTTGCTTCATCTCCCATGCTCAGAGTCAACACGCAGCTGTGGATGTGAAGAGCAGCATGAGTATTTTCTACTTGCAGGTTCTCAATTAAACAGAACTTGAGATTCATGATTGTCATTGAAGGAAAGCTTTTGTCTTTCAACAAGGCAAGGTACCTTTCAGGCGGAATTTGGCCTGGGAAGGCATCTGTAACCATCATAGACTCTAGGAAAGCTCACGCTTCCTACATGCCTTCCAACTTGGATTGTCCTGTGAAAACTCAAATGGCTGTTGTTGTTGGAGATGGGGTTGCAAGCCGGGAATACCATGGCGGCCTCAAAAGCTTGGTGGGAAGACAATCTTGCAGGAGGCGTGTATTTGTTCAAACAGACACGGGAAGTGTGCTGGGTATCGAGTTGGATAGGTCAGACAATGTAAATACAGTAAAAAAGAGGATGCAGATGGCATTGCATGTACCAACTGAGGAGAGTGCTCTTACCTTTGGTGACTTGGTGCTGAAGAATGATCTGAGTGTAGTCAGAAATGATGCTCCTCTGCGTCTCACAAGGGGCCTCATACAGAGAAGCTCTTCTACTCCTTGTCTTTCTCCTAATGCCGATAGTCAGCAACAAAGGGATAGGAGTGGACCTTTGGAGATCATCGGTGGTTTGAGTGGTTGCTCCAAAATGAAGAAATTGATAAAGCAAGCAATTGAGGCAATTGAATGCGGTGTAGATCCAATCCCTGTTCATGGAGGGCTTGGTGGAGCATACTTCTTCCGTAATAATAGAGGTGAAAATATAGCTATTGTAAAGCCTACAGATGAGGAGCCTTTTGCACCTAATAATCCTAAAGGTTTTGTTGGAAAGATTCTAGGGCAACCTGGCCTGAAGAGTTCAGTTCGCGTGGGAGAGACAGGTGTCCGAGAAGTTGCTGCTTACCTTCTAGATCACAGAAATTTTGCGAAGGTGCCTCCAACTGTGCTTGTTAAAATTTCACATTCAATTTTTCATGTTAACAATGGGATGACCGCAAACAAAAGCCCAAAAAATAAACAAAGTATTAGTAAAATTGCTTCATTTCAGCAGTTTGTTATACATAATTGTGATGCAAGTGACCATGGGACATCCAGCTTCTCTGTTGCTGCTGTACATAGGATAGGAATTTTAGATGTAAGGATATTAAATACTGACAGACATGCTGGCAACATCCTTGTAAAAAGGTTGGAAAGAGATTTTGGCAGATATCCTCAAATGAATGATGCCGTTGAGCTTATACCTATAGACCATGGTCTTTGCCTTCCAGAAACGCTGGAGGATCCTTTCTTTGAGTGGCTTCATTGGCCTCAAGCTTCTCTGCCATTTTCAGAGGATGAGTTAGAGTATATAAATGGGCTTGATGCGAATAAAGATGCAGAGATGCTGAGATCGAAGTTACCTATGCTGAGGGAGTCCTCTTTAAGGATTCTTATAGTGTGCACAACATTCTTAAAAACTGCTGCTGCTGCTGGTCTTTGCCTTGCAGAAATTGGTGAAATGATGAGTCCAGAGTTTGATGGTGTAGAAGAGGAAGTGAGTGAGCTGGAACTAATTTGTATGCGGGCTAACTTTGAGGTTGATCAACAAATGTCTACTGTTAGTTGTGAATCGGTTACTAATTTCTCAGAAGACTTCCCTGAGAAGGAACATACAAAAAATCAGTTCCAGTTTGATGATATGGAGTATGAGGAAGATTTTCAGCATGTTGCAGACTCTCTGAATTATGTGGAGGATGGCTTGAACTTTGGCGGAATGCATGATCCACAGAAATCAAGTAGGTATAATACCCTACCTAAAATACCTGAAGTAACTGGACTTTCATGCTTGCTCTCTCAATCGACTTTCCCAGGTCACTACCCGGAAAGAAATGATTTCCAGCATCATTCGGCTTTGAATGGGTCATTTCATGGTGTTGTTTCCAAAGATTTTTCTGTAAATTATCCTTTATCTCCAAGACTTTTGCACGGAAGTACTAGAATGTCTTTTCCAGATAATTGCTCCTCTCCGAAAACCACCAGAGGGTGCCCACTTTCGAAATTGGAAGAGATTCCTTATTTAGGAGGGGAAGAATTGCAGGAAGAACTTCCCGAGAGCAAGCAAGAAATCCATGTTTTGAAGCAACAAGGCCCATCGAATGGACAGTTTATATCACCAAGGAGTATTTGCTTCCCTCAGCAAAATCAGCTCTGTCCAAGCCATAAAGGAGTATGGAAAGAGCAATCAAGGCAAGTTGTTTCACCTTTTAGAGCAACGCAAAGTGACCATGAAATGGGTATGGCGGCTCCAAAAAACATCAAGTTTTCAGACATGAGTGAGGGGAATTGGATCTCATTCATTAAAATTTTCCAGGAACTTTTGCCAGAAGCAATTGCATCAAGAAGAAGAAGGACCACAAACCACAGGCAGAGACTTGGAACTTCATGCCAGTTTTGAGGACTCGTCCTCTGAAAAAGGTTTTGAAAGCTGCTTGGTGGATGGTTGGTTCTTAGTGTACTATATTGTAAAATACACGTATAGGCTTAAGAAGAGAACTTCTTAGAAGTGGTTGAGCCAATTTATTTTGTGGCTTACTACGTTGTAATGTGTTTTCCATATATACTTTGTGGGTGGGATGACAAAGTTTCAAGGTTTTTGTCCCAAGCAAAATGACAACCTGTTTATTTACTTCAGCAGTTACATTATTTACCGTCATATATCTATATATCCGTGTGCACGTGTGTGTATCCAGTTGACCATGTTCATTGTTAAAAACTCACTAATCTTTTCATTGCAGTTTGGTTTAAGTCTCAGAGAAAAACAGATCGACATGAACGGCCTATTCGATTTCAGGATTTTGTTCATGATATCCTTTTTAGAATGTATGAGTTAGCATGACTGTAATTTGATTAGAGTTCCAAAGCATACTCTCAACTGCTGAAATGGCTTGATCTGAAATGCTTCGGCCTTCTTTTTTAATTCTTGAAAATGATGCTTCAGTTAATCTGACAAGTTACAACTTCGTCCTAAACCCATGCTTAAAGTTTTAAGCCACCAGTCAGCAGAGTCAACATGAATAAATAATTAAAGTTTTAAGCCACCAGTCAGCAGAGTCAACATGAATAAATAAACTGACACCTCTGTAACCATAATACAATAAGTACTCAAAAAAGGAACTGAAGACAAGAGTCTACCCCATGAATATATAGAGGAGATTCTCATGCTTAAAATTTGAAACCACTAGTCAACAAAGTCAACATACGTAAACAAAACTGACCCCTCTGAAAACTATAATAAAAAAGTAAAATAAATAAATAAACTGAAGTCTAAAATCTAAGAGTCCAAGATCATTAAACAAATTTAAGCCCTTTGAAGGGCAACTAATTCCACTGCAAATAGCAGCCAGACATTTAAGGAGCACAAGATTTTCTACATCCAGTGATTAGTTAACAAAAACGTCCCCTTTCGTGGTGTTTTTTCTTCCTTTTCTGGTGTTTTATTTTTCCGACCTGTTGTTTGTTTGAATTCAAAAATTGCAATTTCAATGTGTCAAAATGCAATCTTACTAATTCATAAATGCAATCAAAGGTTTTCGACGTCTCTTAACCCACCCTAAATGTCAAAAACACAATCCTGGCAACATATTGCTTTCAAAGATATTTGCTCTGCCAGATTCCAACAAGGGTAAGACATTTTAATTAATGCATAAACACTATTTACCACCCAATGTGCCACCACAGATTACCCCTGTTCACACCCCAGCCTACTTGATCACGTCATGGGGAGGTGGGCCATTCAGTGTTTCGTACTTTAGGCCTTTTGATCTTTTGATTGTCTGTTCTCTACGCTCCCCGCTAGTCTGCATATGGGGGATCTTTGCTATAAGAGTTCCGGCTTCGAGACCTGCCCCCTTTGTATGCTCTACTGCAGTCTTTTTTGCATCTCGCTGGCTGTTGTTGTGTTGGGGGGTTTTCTAATTGTGTCGTGTTATTATTCAAATGATTTTTTTTACATGTAATATAAAATTTTAAGGTTATGTCAAGTTAGACACTAAATTGGTGTATGAGACATTTTTATTTGTGAGACAAGTGATCTTCTTCATGCAGTAATTTGATTGCTAAAATCTACGGAGGTGTACATACCCTACCTCCTCTGGATTTGGAGGTATACATACCCTACTTCCTCTAGATTTGAACCTATGACCTATGACCTCCGAAAAAAAACATATTCTTAATCTAACAAAAAAATAATAAGCAAACCATGATTTGAACCTATAACATCCTTAAAAAAAAACACACACATATTCTTAATCTAAACAAAAAAAAATAATAAACAAACCATAATACCTATATGCTGCATTGCAGTTCGTTGGCTTGCTTAGTTGACGGTGGTCTATGTTGAGGGTGTCATTATTTGGTCATCGTCCTCTCGGTATTTTCTTGGGTATTGTCGAGCCAAATCTTCCGTAGTCAACTCTGCAAAGATCACTCAACTAGCTCAGCTTATCGGATCACTCAACTAGCTCAGCTTATCTAGTTTAGGTTTCTTGGCAACTGCACAGCAGAGTTGGTGAATCGATAGTCAGAGTTGGGGTATCGATAGTCAGCTGGAACAAGAAATATGGGGCTTCCTTGTCTGAATTGACAAATTTCCGTACTTGGGTCTGCATCGTAAGTAAATCCAGTGGATCAATTTAACACGAACGACTTTGTTATTTGTTTCAAGCACAAACAAACAATTGGTACAACTATGTTGATAGGTCTGTTCACGGTTAGAATTAAATATGATAGACATTATGGCCCAGCAAGATTTCTAGCTCCAACAAACATTTGGTACAACTATGTTGATAGCTCTGTTCACGGTTAGAATGAAATTTGATGAGACATTATGGCCCAGCAAGATTCCACTACGAATGTGAGATTTAGGTATCGAAGTATGTTGATAGGTCTGTTCACGGTTAGAATTAAATATGAAAGGCATTATGGCCCAGCAAGATTTCTAGCTCCAACAAGCATTTGGTACAACTATGTTGATAGCTCTGTTCACGGTTACAATGAAATTTGATGAGACATTATGGCCCAGCAAGATTCCACTACGAATGTGAGATTTAGGTATCGAAGAAATATGTAAAAAAAATTATAACATTGCTTTTAGTTGGGCTCAAATATGGAATTTTACATTTCATATATACAAAAATGTGTATTTTTTTTTTTAAATAGTAGGAATTTGCACATAAATAATTTTAATTTTTTTTGGTAATTTTTTGGGGGGGGTAAATGTATAATAAAAATTCTCAAAATATTTTCTCATTTTTAATTTGACAAAAATTGTCTATATCAAAAAAACATTTGAAATCGATGGAGGGAAAAATCACGGGAGTTCACATAAATGGGTCTTAAAAAGGGTTTTTCATAAAGCTTTAAGAGTGATATGGAGGCTAAATAAGGTTGTCTCTTCTCTTTGTTTTTATATAAATAAGTTAGGGGAATTGAATAAAAAGGGGAAAATAGGGTTAAGGTGAATATAGCAAGGATTATGATAAAAATTATGTACATTGTGATACTAACAATGAGGACATAATGCATCGTATGGGATCATGTAAAGGCCTTAGAGTCCTTTTGTGTAGAGGAAAGGATGTGCAGAGGATAGGATGCATATAAACACATACAAAACTAAGACATTAGTCTTCTCACTATAATGAAGAACAAAATGACCACAAATCATTGTCAAAGGCAACCCAAGAGGGATAATCCAAACCTATAAATATTTAGGACTAGATTTCAATGATATTCTAGAATGGGACACATGCATGATGAAAACACTAGGAGGGTAGAAAGCTTCATTCCTGCTATAAAATAGATGTAGGATAACAAATCTTTGGCACTAGCAAATCCAACACTCCCTTTTCAGATGTTGATGACCCCAATACTCCTTTATGGATGTGAAGTATGGGGACCAAGTATATCCAAAATTAGATGGAACCAAGTCAAGCAAGTGCAAAAACCCTTGATAATAAGTTGTTTAAGAGTAAAAAGAAGCACCCCTTACGAAAATATTTCTTGTTGAAACAAGAATAAACCCAATAAAATTGGAGGCACTAAGAAAACTAATTATGTACAAATAGAAAATGGCAGCAATGGACAACAATCGATTTTCGATGCAAAGGAGGAATAAAACACAAGGCTAATAGTGTCAAGAATGACTTAATGAGTGGAATATAGAAGAAGAAAGGCGCCCAATGGATAAAGAAGGCACTGATATAACACAAGGCTAAAAAGGAGGAATAAAACACAAGGCTAATAGTGTCAAGAATGACTTAAGGAGTGAAATATAGAAGAAGAAAGGCGCCCAATGGATAAAGAAGGCACCGAAAGGTCATGTACAAGAATGTTATCAAAAGGGGAAATGGGGAGAATACACTAAAAGAAAACAACTATACTACATAGGCAAATTCAACAAGCAAGGGGAGATCAAAATGCAAAGCTACTTGAAGTTCAACATCCAATGGCATGAAAAATAGGGAATGCACAACTAAGAACCAACTCTCATAGGTTGAGATGTGAAATAGGAAGATGGGAACAATCCAAGGAATCATGGGAGGAAAGGCTATGCCAAGCATGGAAATGGTGAGGTAGAAACTAACCAACAACGTCTCCTACACTGTGCAACATAGCCACAAATAAGGGGGGCGTCGAATTTGCATATTGAAGATTGGGAATGAACATTTTAGGATGATCTAGTGAGAGTACAACAAGGTTGGTTGAGAAATTGATGTGAAAAATAAATAGTTGGTCGAGAGTAGAGTCAACAAAGCATAGATCACTTGATGATGAGTGAAGGGGACTTGATCTAGCTAAGTATACCAAGTCCATGATTTAGGTCCTATGATAATACTACCAACGCTAACTTTTGTAATCTCTTCTTTTAATTTTTAATCTTGGGAAATATCACATAGAGTGAAAACTTTGTTCACGTATATGGCCATTTAGTTTTGTGGACGATATATATTTATGTATATATCTATCTATCAACTTCTCAAGCAAAGGTCGTGAGGTTATTGTTCTTTTATTAAACAATAGCCTACAGGCTATGCACATAGCTCACAAGTCTAGCAAACACATCACCAAAACTTATATTTGATAGAAAATAAACATACATTGAATCCACATGGAATCCATCCAACCATTAGTATTCCCTCATGAATATACCCCCCACAACTAGGGCCTTGATTTGACAAGTGACTTAGGCCCAAATACGCATTCATGGAGTCCTCGCAGATCCATGGGCCATACTTAGTGGATTTTATATTTATAGAGGAGAGAAGAAGAGAGGGGAGGATATTTTATAATCGTAGAACAATTCCAAAACATTAGAAGACAAACATATTAGACAATTGTTTAAAACACACACACCACAAAATACATGCCACGAGGGAGTAGGTTGAGCAATGAAACATACTCATCCTACAACAAATCGACCATTATGTTAGTAGGAGACACCACTCCCTTGTCACTACCCCCATTAGCATAAGAATCATGGTATGTTGGGACTTATATGCTATCACAGACTAATAGGTCGCACAACCAATTTGGGATAACACACAAGGAGTAGAGGAATTGCACTTGTAGAAACAACCCCAAGATGCCACAAGATAAGAATATTTGATTGTTGTCTCACACATATGCACCCACACAATACGTCTCACACAAGAGTAGGGGAAGGGCGAGCAAAGAAGCATACTCATCTTGAGACCATCTAACCATTATGTTAGTAAGAGACACCACTCTCTTGTGACTACCCCCATTAGTATAATGATCATTGTATGTTGAGACTTATATGCAATTGCAAACCAACCCTCATAACCAATGTGGGATAATGCACAAGGAGAAGAGGAGATTTTATAGTCATAGAAACAATTCCAAGATGCCACAATATATGTGTATGAAATTGTTGTTTCACACACATGCACCCACACAATACGTTCCACAGAGGAGCAAGGCAAGGATAAGAAAAGAAGCATACTCACCCTGCAACCAATCAACCATTATGTTAGTAGGAGATACCACTCCCTTGTGGTTGCCCCCATTTGCATATAGATAATGGTATGTTCAAACTCATATGTTTCTGCATACTAGTGATTACAATCAATGTGGGATAACACATAAGGAAGAGAGGATATTTTATAGTCATAGAAACAATTCCAAGACGACACAATATAGGCGTATCAAACTGTCAGTTCACACATGCATCCAAACGATATGTCCCATAGAGGAAGAGAAAGTCAAGAAAGGAAGCATACTCATCCCACAACCATTCAACCATTATGTTAATAGGAGACACTACTTCCTTGTAGTTTCCTCCATTGACATAAGGATCATCATATGTTAGCCTGATTAAAATGTTGTCATGAACCAGATGTCAAAAACCATTGTAGGTTCAACAACACAAGATATCCATAAGAAAGAAACACTATTATTGCAACATTTTTTACTAATTCTTCACTATTGCTACAACTTTTTTCACTAATTCTTTGAACACAATTTTGAACTTGACTCTTCACATAGTTTCAAATCTTGCTCCCCTTAACTCTACACACAGAATTCAAAACCCATCCTTTTACACCATGCTAGATTCTTTTATTTATCCTTACCACCATCTTGTATTGACATTCCCCTCACAAATACAATCACTAACCATATAAAAAATAAACACACTCCTAAGGTTTTGCTAAATCTCAAATGAAGAGAAAAAACATCAATACCACTCCCAAAACTCTATTGTCATTCCCCTCACAAATACAAATACAATCACTAACAATATAAAAAATGGACACACTCCTAAGGTCTCGCTCAATCTCACATGGAGTGAAGAGACAGCAATACCACTCCCAAAACAATAATACTCCAACTTCTAAAGGATTTCTCCCGAGTAGTTTTGATATGACACAAATCTCATTACTCATCATTTCTCCAAACATGCATTTATTGGAGAGTTGGTGCCAAAATAGTAATGGATTGATATTGGGTTAGTAACGCAAGGATAGGATGATACACTTCCTTCAAGGACTGATTTCTAGATGCCACCTGTTTGATTGTCAAATCAATAACTAACTTTTCGTTTTCTTCTAAAATATACTGGATTTGTTTCAGCTTTATTCACATCAAAATCTTGATTGTCCAAGGTAGGTTAAATATTCAAAGCAACATTTTCTTACCATTAGATGTCAACGTTTCTATAGAACTGTTATCTTCAATATAATAAAATATAAAAAATAACATTATATTTCCCTTCTTAAAAAATAAGTATTATATTTCTCTTAAAAATGGGTATTACATTTCCCATTAAACAGATTATTAACCTCAATGTAACGTGGAAACCATGAGTGTTTTTCTTAGCCTTTCATTATTTAAATCGCTTAACTCTGTGTATATTTGATTTACATAATAACTTATTTTTTATATTATGACTTCCTAATTTAAAACTTTAATAAATTCAATTTCGAATTTTCCATTGATATCGATTTATATCACAAATTGCTTAACTATGTTTATATTTAATTTAGATAATAACTTATTTTTTATATTATGACTTCTTAATTTAAAACTTTAATAAATTCAATTTCGAATTTTCCATTGATATCAATCTATGTCACAGAACAACCCAGAACATGATTGAATCATATTTTTACTTTATAAACAATGATATATATGAAATAAAATACTAAGTTAGGAGTGTTTTTCTTAGGTTTTCATTATTTAACTTGCTTAACTATGTCTATATTTGATTTACATAATAACTTATTTTATATATTATGATTTTCTAATTTAAAACTCTAATAAATTCAATTTCAAATTTTCATATTAATCTACATCACAGATCAACCCAGAACATGATTGGATCATATTTTTACTTTATATAAATAATGAAAATAAAATACTAAGTCAAAATGCATGCATGTGTAAAATCTATTGGGCATTTTTTTCCTATTATTTGAAAGGTCCATAATATCTTAACATTAAATCAATGGCAATGTCTAACTTCAATGGTTTTTTTCTTTTTTTATAACACCATGTCTCTTATCCAAATCCAATATTCTCTAGATGCTAGTATAATTTTTGTCAATCTTGTGTAGTTTTGAAAGTTGTATTGGAATAACTTGTTTTTCTATTTTTAATAATTGTGTATATGTTTGCTTTGTTTATTTTTTTTATTTCATTTTAATTGAAGATAATATATCTAAATTTGTTTTCCTAAAAAAAGAAGCATTACACAAGTATGTAGAGTAGGATGTCAATTGGGTTTATCTTAGGTGGTTGGGAGGAATTATTGGTATCCTCCCCACCCAAGTTCAATTCCCGTAAGTGACATGTTGAGCTCTTAACAAATATGTTGTTCTAATGGCTTTGAGCCCAAGACCATTTTCATCTTAAACAACTCCAATACTAACATGGTCATAAATGTTGTTTCGAAGTCATTTTAACTAGTAATATACTCCATTGGAAAACTAAAATACCAAGTAGAATACATTTTTTAGAAATCATATGGAAATAGGTGGAAAACCACATCTTCATGTTTCACATTCATTAATCTAACAAGTATAAATTTCTTAATGTTATATTCTAGTGGGCCTAATTTGTTTGGGCCAAATTTAGGCAACAAATGGTCTGCATGTTTGGAAAAGTCATGAAGTTATCCCTACAAGGCCAAATCACCCCCTGCTAACCAAGCAATTTGGTTTTAAGTTCCCAACCATAAGGAAACGAAGTACATACAAATTTTGATGTGCACTATGTTTTAGATTCAGAGTTTTGGTCTAAGTTTGAAGAGGTTACCTAAGGAGTAGAACCGGGGGTAAGGGGAATTTGGTCCAAGGGTTTAGGTACTTCCTCAAGAGTGTGTGCAACCAAGTCAACTAGGCCTCTTATTCAGTGAAACAATCCTACCGAATCTGCTATATCAACATAATTCATGCACAACAGGTAACTCACTAATTTGACAAAATGTTGTTTGAAAGTTATTTTAACTAGTAATATACCCCATTGGAAAATTAAAATACCAAGTAGAATCCTTGTTTTAGAAAGTATATGGAAACACGTGTTAAACCACTTCTTCATGTTTTACATCCATTAATCTAACAACAAGTATAAATTTCTTAATGTGATCTTTTGGTGGGCCTGATTTGTTTGGGTCGAATTTGGGAAACAAATGGTCTGCATGTTTGGGAAAGTCATGAAGCTATCTCTACAAGGCCAAAAGCATCCCCTGCTAACCAAGCAAGTTGGTTTTAAGTTTCCAGCGATAAGGAAACAAAGTCTAGACAAATTCTAATGTGCACTATGTTGTAGATTCAAAGTTTGGGTCTAAATTTGAAGTGCTTGCTAAAGGAGTAGGACCTGTTACACCCCCCCCCCCCACCTAGGGGTAACTAAGGAGATCGAGTCTCGAGGCATGCGGGTAGCAGACATGGATCAATGAGAGATGATGCCCAACATTTCACATGATGTCCCGCATATAGCTCCTCCTCCTCACCACACATCGCCATCATCTGCAACTCAGATTGAATCTCCACTACATCGACAAGTCTACTTGATGATGGTGAGTCTTCCTTCAAGAGGTAAACTAGTCATGGTTTCATGTTAAGTGTCACTTTAATATTTAGGGAATTTGAGTAAGGATCGAAAGTTTCTTCTGATTGTGAATCATGATCACTTGGAAATTATTCATTTTGCCTCATTTCACCTTGGTGTCTATCATTGTGTCCTAGCAAGTGTTATCACTCCTAGAGAAAAGGGGTACTGCTAGGGGTTCCTTGAATGGGGTAGCGTACCACTCCCAATCATACTTGCACTTTTCATTATCGTTTCCCTCTCCATTATCCCACCTTTTGGGTAATGTGGTTACATGTAAACAAAAAAGGCATGTACCGCATTCTCTTATGAGAAGAAGGGGCTAAAGGCCCAGATCTAGATTGCAGTTGGAAGAAAAATAAAGAAACAGGATAACTAGGACACTTAAAATCCATAATTTCACAATTGAGTTCTACCCCCTCATTAATGGTGATCGCCCCTAGTCCTAATGCGAATAAATGCATTCATCTATCAAAAATGACTTGAATATATCCCAAATAATAGCAAAGGAAGTATTATGCTTGAAACATTTTTAAGGGGAGTCCTGATTATATTTACACTTTTCATCATTGTTTCCCTCTCCATTCTCCCACTTTTGGGTAATGTGGTTACATGTAAACGAAAAAGGCATGTACCTCATTCTATTATGAGAAGAAGGGGCTAAAGGCCTAGAGGTAGATTGTAGCTGGCAGAAAAAGAAAGAAATGGGATAATTAGGACAGTTAAAAGCCATAAGTTCACAATTGAGCTCTACCCCCTCATTAATGTTGATTGCCCCTAGTCCTAATGTGAATAAATGCATTCATCTATCAAAAAGGACTTGAATGTATCCCAAATAATAGTAAAGGAAGTGCTATGCTTGAAACCTTTTTAAGGGGACTCGCAAATCATATAAAATAGTAAAAGAAAAAGGCAAAAGAAGGGTTTGAAATGAAAAAATCATCGAGGAAAGAGTAACACAATCACCTAGCGTACCCTCTACAAAGGCACTCATGGAGGTGAGTACATACTTGTCTTGCATGTTAATGAACCTATGCCCAAAATTTAACCCCGCTCCACCTCATATGCATTACATATCTCTGATGGGTTATCCTAGGAAATCTCTCTACTTGGGTACTAGCTCACCCAATAGGATGTCTTGATAGACTTCCCATACCTAAAATTTGGCAAAACATTTAAGGTCTTAAGCTAGTGTGAAGTCTGAAAGAAGAAACCTAATGAGAATTTCTTTTATGGCCTTTGTATTAAATGTGTCTTACTTGGCATGATTTTTTTTACTTTTGTACCCTTGAAGGTTGTGCTCACTTGACTTCTCAGGGCTTGTTCGATTTCATTTATCATGGGGCTTCTTCATCTCTTCAAATCTCCATAGGGGCAAGCAACCCACATGCTTGGACACTGAACCCCAGAGAAGATAGGGGTTGGATGATGGACATTGCACATGTAGATGATGTTATACCTCTTTGAAGAGGTAGTACACCCCTACTCTTACATGATGTCACCCCCTTGGCCTTGGACGCTACCCATGAGAGTCGTGAAGTCTTGATTGGATGATTGATTTTGTCTTGGGGGCATTTGATGACAATGTGGCACTTGGATGACACTTTTTCATTTTTTATGGGTTGAGGTTACATGGCATTTGAGGACATGACACTCTTAAAATGAGGACATCTAGGCCTTTGGAGGCTCTCACCCTACTTTTTTCCACTTTGAGGAGACGTCGGAGCATGTTTTCATTGTATTTTTATGTTAGAGGCTATTTTGGGGGTCAACTAAGAGCTATCCACCTTGTATTAGAGGATTTTGAGTAAATTGACTTGGGTTTCCTCATATAAATGGGGCAAGTCGATTTTCATTTTCATATCATCACAACTCTCACACTTGTGAGAGCTCTTCTCCTAAAAAAAGTCCGCTCTATCTCTTGTTTTTCTTTGGATGTCTTTGTGCACTTGTCTTGGAGATGTTTTCATTATTATTGGTGGATGATCTTGTGACTTAGGGTTTCCTCATGCATGTGACTTGGCTTATTAAGTGATCTATTGCAAGTTCAAGTGTTTTTCATGGTTTGTCTTGGTGAAATTATTTATTAGATGGTTAATGATTGCATGTTACCTTGATTTGTTTTTTTGTTTGAAAGAAACCCTAGAAGGGTTAAGATTGTTTATCCCCTTCTTCAAAATCATCCCCTTGTTTTAGTTGATGCATTCAAGGTTTGTCTTAGGGGTTAGGATTTTCTATCCCCCTTAGGTTTGTCTTAGCTAGGGTTTGATTCTAGGGATTAAGATTGTTTATCCCCCTAGAGTTTTAAAACCTAGTTCTCTTGTTTATCTAAGCTAAATGCCTTAGAAGGAAGGAGATATCCTAGGCCTATGAGGGTATAATCCTAGGTTTTATCTCTCTCGCATCTTGTTTCCCTTCTAAATTGGTCTTCAAGTTGTGCATTGACTCCATTTCCCTAAGAACAAAACGACACTAGTCTTATTGATTGAAAATGATGGTTGAAACTGCAAGGTACCAGATCTATTATAATAATTGAAAACAGAAATATTGCAGAGAATAACAACAAAACATCACAATAGATGAAACCACAACACCAAAATAATACCTTTATTGATAGGAAACAATATTCACTTGCCTCTTCGAGGGGGAAACCTCCATTAGAGCAGTGCTCTATTATAATAATTCTCAAGACAAACTATTCAATACCTCCTACGCTTATTTATACTAATTCTATCTTCCAAGGAAACTTCTAGAGGAAGATCTTTCTAGAAGTAGAAGCTTCTATTAGGTCTTCTTACATTGAATTATTATCCTTTATTTAATACGCCTTATTAACTAATGTCATCCTTTATTACATAGAAAAACATACTATACTAACTAATGATCCACGAAGAGGGGTTAGGATCGGCTCCTAACATGCCCTCCCCCTTCAAAAGCGACATTGTCCTCAAGGCTGAAGATGTGGAAATTGTTGGAGTATGGCCGATGGTTCCCAAGTCGCATCCTTTGGAGATGTGTCCTTCCACTTGATCAACACTTCCTTGATAGTTTTTCCACACAATCGACATTCTCGTGCATTGAGTATTGCTTCTAGTTGGAGCCAAAGGGAGCCTTCTTCATCTAATTTAGGAAGGATGGTTTGGACCCTGCAATTTTGTCCCACTATTTTCTTCAAACATGAAACATGGAACACTAGATGGATTTTGGAAGTAGCTGGAAGGGCCAATTTCTAGGCCACTGAACCAATACGTTTGATGATCTGATAGGGGCCATAAAATTTGGGTGCCAACTTGTGATGTCCCTGGTATTTGAGAGATGTTTTTTTGTAAGGTTGGAGTCTAAGAAACATCTGATCACCTTCCTGAAAAACCATTTCTGAATGATGTTGGTCCGCAAGTTGCTTCATGCGATTTTGAGCCATGTGGAGGTTATCCTTCGTAGGCGCGAGGGTGGTTGTTCGAACTTGAAACATTGTATCAATAGATTGGACCTTTGTTGTACCTGGAAGATAGTTAATGATTGTAGGTGTTCGTTTGCCATACACCACTTCATATGGGGTCATTTTAGTGGTCGTATGATATGAAGTATTGTACCACCATTCTGCAAAGGCAATCCATTGTGCCTACTGGTGTTGTTTGTCATAAGCAAAACATCGCAAGTAGGTTTCCAAACATTTGTTGACCACTTACGCTTGACTGTCTAACTGGGGGTGATATGTGGTGCTCATGTTCAATTGGGTGCCCTACAATTGAAACAACTCTTACCAAAATGTGTTGGTGAAATTCAGGTTACAATCAGACACAATAGAGGTGGGCAGCCATGCAACTTGAAAATATGATCAAGGAAAAATTGCGCTCCTAGTGTCAGTCTGAAAGGGTGGGGTAATTCAGAAAAATGAGCATACTTGGAGAGGTTATCAACCACCACCATGATGATTGACTTGTTCCTAGCTTTGGGGATGCCCACTATAAATTCCATGGAGATGTTTGTCCACGTAGAAGTTGGAATAGGTAGGGTTTGTCGAGCTCCTGGAGACTTGATGGTTTCACCTTTTTTGCGTTGTCACACCTCACATTGAGTGACAAAATGAAATATGCCCTTCTTCATGCCTTCGCCGCGAAAAAAAGAATGATGAGCACGAGCATAGGCCTTTTGGAAGCTAGAGTGACCCGCAATAACATATAAGTGAAACTCATTTAAGAGCCTCAGCTTGAGTGTTGAAGATAGTGACAGAACCAAGTGATCCTTATACCTAAGAATATTGTATTTCCAAGTGTAGTCGACAGGGGGTGGATTAGGGTCCTCCTGAAGTCGATGAATTAGCTTGGACATATTCAGGTGTGTTAACCACTCTTGTCGTACTTCCTCGATCCAATCCAGAACATGTAATAATAAGGCAAAGAGGGAGCCATCCTCCTCATGTTGTCTTGACAATGCATCCACCACGATATTGTCTTTTCTCTTTATATATATGATTTCATAATCATAACCTAACATTTTGTTCAACCACTTGCTCTTTTTAGGGGAGGACAAACTTTGCTCTAAAAAATACTTCAGACTATGGTGATATGTTTTGATCTGAAAACGACGTCCCAAAAGATATGGCCACCATGTGTGCACCGCATGGAGAATGGCCAACATTTATTTTTCATACCTAGTGTTGCACCCCTTTTGTCACCTGAATGAGAAAAATAGAGATACTTACAAGCCCAGTTGGGTTATCTAGGAAAGACAACAGTGAATGAAAGAGTTAGAAACATCAACCATAAAGGATAAACAAATAACTAAGCTAAGAACAATAAAAGAAACTAAACTAGAGTGCATAAGAACATTAAAATTGAAAATAAACAACACTCATGCCACCAATGGATAGTATTGTGTTAGTGGAAAAACACCAAAGAGAAAGTGAGATATATGGGTTCCCTCTTCCTCCAAGGGAGGGCTCTTGGACCCCCAAATATTGATCTCTTCTTACAAGTAACAAACTAGAATGAAATGGTGAAGAGAATCCAAACACATTCACTCAAGAGGTGATATGAATTGCTAAATGAAATGGTGCTTGTATACTCTTGATGAGAAAAGAGGATTCTCCAAGAGAATATAAGCAGCATAACAATACAAATGAATTCCTTAGAAATATAGTGCACCCATGGATTCCTTTTATAGCATAGCTTTGAGGCATTATGCAACCAGTTCTTAATGTGAACAAGGGGCCCTTTAGGGCACCCTTAGGTCTTTGACCAGCCCCCAGTCAGATTCAACCGAGATTTGGGTGTCAAATCGACTTGGAAGCTGAACCAGAAGTGGGTGGAAGGGTGACCAATATCATAAATGTGTCGTTCTAAGGGGTGCATGGTTTTTTGCATCCACAATCGCGCATCATGTGCATGTGTGATTTTCTTGCATTTATGGATGGCGCATGTGTGTGTGCTCCCTATGTAGTCTTAGTGCATGCTGATTTTATAACTGGTTGTATAGTTTTAGACCTTTTGGAAATGAATTTTTGGTCCATGAGTGAAATAATGGGTGTTTTGAAGATGTTGGATTCCTGTAACCATTTTCGGATGAAATTTCGGTGATAACAGATGCCCCCTGATGTGTGAGGTTAGGAGCATATGTATAGCCGAAATACATCAATGTTTCTTCTACTGAGAGTACCTTTGTAAGAAAGAGAGTTTGTGGGGAGTTCCAAGAGTGACCCATTGGGGGGAGAGGGGAACCTGTATGACCCAAACGTTTCGCAAGGGGTGAAAAAATAATTATGTGTACAAATGAGGCGGGCATGCTCCATGCTCGTGTCATGTAACTCAAAAATGTGTAATACAGTAACTGAAGTTGTGTGTTGACGTAGATCATTGCAACACCCTCTTGGGCGGTTTGATAATGACAGAGGACAATTCTGATGGTGAACAAAATCTGAAAAAAGTAATGACACCTATGAGAAGTGTAGATGATACACAGACATTGATAGTCTATCAAATTTCATAGGTCTTCGGCATATATAAAAACAACTGCAATAGTCGCAAAGTAATACCCACCACCACATGATAAAGTGTTGAAGTCGAATGTCGTGGGGGTCAATGACAATAGAGAGAGATGATGGTTCTCTCCATGTCGTCCGAGACTTCTCATTTTGAAGGTAATGAGAGTCAAGATATTGTCGCCTGTTTGGAAACTGTGCTGATGTCGACAGAAAGGGAGACGCGACTTCGAGAAGCAGAGGGATTTGTGAAATCCACTAGATGAAATCAGGAACTAAGGAGTAACATGGACGAAGTCCAAAGGCGGTGAGATTTGAGACTGCCCTTGGTTGGGGGTAGAGGTAAAGTGACAACAACCGTGAAATTGAATCTAGCATCAAGGGGACGACTAGACGAGGGTAAATTATGCCAGAGGTGTGACAAAATGGACAAACACAGAGACCAAAAAAAAGGGGTATGGGTTGTAAGATCCTCGGGGCTTATGGATAATGTCATTGATGGAAGGAAGTGAAAAATGCCCCAACCAATGGCGGCAAGGGTTTCTTTGACAGGAAAAGGAAGGTCGCTAAAGGCGACAACAGAAAGCTACGTAAATGCGGGAAAAGGGGGTTGTACAATTACCAAAAGAATAAAAAATAAGTTTGGATAACTGTGCAGATACAGAAACAGGTGCGCCAGTGTAAGATGGCGTGGCCTGATGATGGTTCAAGTTTCTTGGAAAACAAGTGGAGGGTTAGGGCCCCATAGGCGGGTTTCTGTATTAGGGAAATGTATGGAGGATAATTTGCAGATGGGAAAACTAACGGTGGATGAAATGGATGGTTAATGATACTACAGGGGTGTAGTTAAAATAGAACCATGATGAAGTAACCTAGGAGTCCAGTGGGAAGGCTATCAAAATGAGGAGAAGGAGTATGTGGTTGATTCTCGATGATGCGTAAGACTATCGGGACTCCCATCCCTAAAGGGTGAAAACAACATGAGTGTCAAAGTGCCAAGGGGGACTATGAATGGGACAGCACATGTGGAGGAGACTGCTACTGGGTGACAATACCAAAATGCAGTGGAGGTGACAGTACTGCAGAGCCAGATATAGGGATCCTAGAGGTAAATATCGGAGGGTGTGACTGGGAGATGCAATGTGATATTCAGAGGGAATGACTACATGTCAGTGTCGATGATATACCTGAAGGGATACTGTTGATGTATAATAATCAAGTACCTGCACACATGAAAACTGAATACCCGACGTGAAAATATTTGAAGAGAAAGATCATATAACAGTTATTCAATAATGTGTGAATGTAAGCATGCGTACCTAAGCGTAATATGAGAAAAATTATCCCCAGGGGCCGAGGATGGATGGTGGCCCAAGGACTGGGACTATGTAGGTGGCGAGATCTTGGTCCCGTGGCTGAAGACAAATAAGAAAACAGACGTTCGGAGCTCCCGAAATGGAGTATGGAAGTTTGTGAAAAGGGACTATATAATATAGTTGTAAGGCCCATATTGCCACCCCATTTGTACCTATTTCCAGAGTGACAGGATGAGATATTTGGAGATTCTGGGAGATTGAGCTAGCCGATTCAGGATCCGTGAGTGTCAGGTTAGTGGTCAGATCCTCCTGCATAGTAGTTAGGATTTATTTTTTGGGCAGAGGTTGTACAGATGACCGTACAAGGGATTTTGTGAGTGTGCCCCCCCCAGTGCACGGGTGATCGAAAGATTCGCATGCACAAGTGTGTGACTGTAATTTGGAGAGCCGGGAATGGGGGTGCTCAAAGAGGAAAAACAAGCGCGCATGTAATGCGTGCTTGTTCGGATCACAACAATGCATGCATGCATAGTTGTGTTCTTGACAATTACGCATGCGTGCGCAACTGTGTATTGAAAAGGCGTGCTATGATGCACGTCTGTATGTATGAAGGGGCACATGGTTGCGCCCCTGTATGGCCAAAAATCGCGCATGAGTGCGCGACTATGGGATAAATAGGTGCACGCCTGTGGGAAAAAATGTCGCGCCTTTGAGGCAAAGCAGATGGGTGTAAAAAATTATCTTTTTTGGAGATTTTGATGTTTTTATGGGTTGTGATGGCTGATCAAGTACTATATATGTGGATGCAGGTGACCATTGGGACGATGTCAGTTCATTGGAGGGAGAGATATTGGGCACGCCTGAGGGAGGAAGTGAGGGATGAGGATCCGACGGTCCGGGATACTTTGGCAGCTTGTGGGTTGTTGAAGTTTTTTGAGTGTTCGCTAGTGCGGGCACAAGAGTACCTATTGCAGTTCTTGATTGCAATGTGGAGTCCGGATCTGCATTGTTTCATGGTGAAGGGTGAGTAGCTGGCCTTCACTGCGGTGGAGGATGTATATTTTCTGATGGGGCTCCCTTTTCGGGGAACCCCGTTACCAGCGGAACCCGTGTTACCCGGGGATGGGCAGTTGGTTGTCTTAGCCTAGAGGTATTGTTCAGAGGAGAACTTTATGTCAGGAGTCATGGTGAGTATTGGGGCGATGGATGCCCTTGTGCATCGTTGCATGGAAGCGATGATCGTGAGAGTCTATGGGTCTCTCGCGACTCAGTGGATCAGTGGGGGTCAGCTGAGGGTTATGTAGAGGGCATTGCCGGGTGAGAATTTTTCCTGGGGGTTGATGCTCCATGCCAAGATGGTAGGGAATCTTTACAGGTGTCGAGCTACTAACTTGAGGGAGTTTTCCTTTGGGTGCATATTGCTAGCGTGGTTCTTGGAGAGGGTGTCGATGTTGCACCCTAGAGTGCTTATGGGCGCACCTGGTGTGCAAGAACTACGACTGAGGTGGTGGGCGACAATATTGGTTCTTCACGGTGGTGGGGAGGGTGGCCACTATTTCACGGCCGAGGATACACAGGTGTGGCGTCAGATGCCACAGATCATACTTCGATATCCATATTTTGGGGTGGACTTTCGGGATGGTCCGGATATGGTGCTACCCTCAGGAGAGGTGTTCGACCACAGAGGTATGATGTCATATTTGATGTTTGATATGTTAGATAGTATAGCATATATTTTATGTATGGATGGATGTTGATTCTATCATTTGTTTGTGATGTGCGCAGATGTGGGGCCTCACAGGCGTGAGGTGGAGTTGGTTAGGGCGTCGGCTCGTCAGGGGTCGATGAGACCACCATGGGCAGGGGAGAGACGACGATGAGAGGATGTTGGGGCTAGGCCTATTGATGATGAGAGAGCGTCCAGGAGACATCACTATAATGACCCTGGTGCAGGGTCATCACATGCTCCTCCGACTGGGGCCGGGGGAGAGTTTGAGGATTTTCGCCACCAATTAGAGGCGGTGCTTCAGGGAGTGCCCAAGGGTATGTGGGTGCGTATCCAGGATGAGGGGTCCTGGAGCAGTGTCTTTCTATTCCGGCAGAGTCACGGATTCTGATCCACAGAGTAGCAGTAGGGGGAGCAGTTATGACTAGGCGGTTTCCCCCAGGGCATAAGGGACCGATAGCTGGTGGGGTACCTCCACCAGAGGGAGGACTAAGTGGTGGTACTCTGGAGGTGCCATGATTTCCTTGTTAAATGGATTTTTGTATTTATAAAGGCTTGCGAGCCAATTTTGTATATGGTGCAATGGCACCAGTTTTGTATTTATAGGAGTAAGATGGTCACGTACCTACGGATGTTTGTACTTTGATGTATTATATTTTTTGTTGTAAACATTGATAGCACATTGACCGATATATATATGGATATACATTTTGGGATCTTTGTGATGTTCACATGTGTTTGATGTTTTTTATTGCTTTTGATGATGTCTAATCTATATGCTATGACAAACTTGTGATGAGTTATGTATGTGTAATGGTAACTTGATGGGATAAATGCCAATCTAATACTAGGTTAGCCATATTATCTGCTATCTGATTGTATTGTCGTGGAATATGTGTGAATGTGAATGAATCAAAATGTCGAGATAAAAGTCTAACTTGCAGGTATTTGCGGAAAAGGCATGGATCGCGTACACGGTACACATTATTAAGATGGAGGAAGACAAGTTGGGAATCTAGGAAGACGCTAAGGTGACGAATATGGCAGCAATTGGCCTCGGTGAGGAGGCCAATGACAATTGTGCATTCTACTTGGTTGTTGGTAGATGAGCCCAGGTATATGCCTCTGGAGTGGAGCAGTTCATGCGAGGGGGTATAGAGGGCCCAAGCAGCCGAAGTGAGATTATGTGTCCAACGGCTAGCTCCATCAGCATAACCAATGTGGAAGGCCGATGGAGGAGGAATCTGTCAATAACACCAATGATGGATTAGACACATGATACTGAGAAAAAGAAGACGAAAAATTCTACAAAAAGAAAAATCCTAGTGTAGCATGGCTATGCTCAGGCATAAAATTTCTTTAAGTACAACCCGTTGACGGGTTCCTTGAGGGGGTGGCCTTCGGGGGAGACCAGGATGTATACGCCTTTAGTGAGGCAATTTTGGATGATATAAGGTCCATGCCATAATGATTCAAACTTGCCATGGCCGAAGGTATCGTGAGCGATATCGTAAGCAAGGATGAGGCCGCCTTCGTTGAATGACTGAAGGTTGACATGGTGATCAAAGGTGGCCTTCACCCATTTTTTAGCTGCCTCATTGTTCTGTAATGAAGACCGATGATCTTCATCCAGGGACGATAAGTTCAACAAACGTTGTTCCATCGGAGCAGTGTCAGGTAATAGCTCAATAGCGATGCGTAATTTGGGGATCTCGCATTCGATAGGGAGAGTGGCCTCGACCCCATGGACTAGATGAAATGGTGTGAAACCAGTGGTAGTTTTAACTACCGTGCGATAAGCCCACAGTGTGGAAAAAAACATAAGGTGCCAATTGGTCTTATGTTTGTTTACCGTGTGCTGCAACATGGTCTTGCGGACCTTGTTGACCGCCTCTACCTGTCTGTTGGACTGAGGATAGTATGGGGAGGCGAACTCATGGGAGAAGCCTAACCTGGAGGAGAGTTCAATGAAAATCCCATTCTCGAAGTGTTTCCCATGATCGGAGACTAACTGTAGGGGGACTCCAAAGCGGGAGATGACGTGGTTAAAGAAAAAACGTGTTGCAGTGTCAGTGGTGTTGTTAAAAGTGGGCATGGATTCAGCCCATTTGGTAAAATAATCGACTGCGACGACGATGTATTTATTTCCATTGCTAGATGGAGGGTTGCAAGTCATAAAGTCTATGCCCCATTTTTAAAAGGGGCCTACAGTAATGACTGGGTGGAGAAGAGCAGGTGGTGCTCTTACTTTGTTGGCATATAACTGACATTTGTCACATCGCTTCACAACATGGATGCAGTTGTGAAACAATGTGGGCCAAAAATAGCATGCTCGAATGATTTTCTGGGAAGTAGACATCCTTGAGAGGTGGCCACCTCATGCGCCACTGTGGCAATCATTCAAGACTCTATCGGCTTCGTCAATGGTCAAACATCGACAAAGTATGGTGTCAACCCCTCGTCGATATAAGATATCGTCGATAAGGAGGTATCGAGGGGCCTGGTGTCGAATACGTCGGCGATCGTCCCTGGAGAGGTGGTTTCCAAACTTCTGTGTTCATAGGTAGATGAGGAGATCGTCATACTAGGGGTCATCCGAAGGGATAAAAAAGAGATGTTCGTCATGGAAGTTGGTATTGATAGGAGAGTTGGTAGTATCAGAAGGAAATGTCATAATGATTTCGACAAGGACGAGGGATTTCTTTCTCTTGGGTGTGGAAAATTCGAGGTCGTACTCCTGAAGGATGATGATCCATTGAGTAAATTTGTCGTTGATTTTCCAACGACTGAGAAAGTATTGCATTGGGTTGGAATCTGCTACGACTTTGGTAGTTCGAAGAAGAATGTAATGGTGCAACTTATGGACTACGAGGACAACTGCAAGGGCAAGTTTCTCTTTGTGATTGTATTTCAAGGGTGTTCCTAAAAGATTTTCACTAATGTAGTAAATGACATGCTCATGGTCATCATTCCCTATCTGGACTAGAACTCCTGCTACTGAGACGGATGAGGCTGATAAGTAGAGGATATAGTCATGATCATAGTCAGGCAGACTAATCAATGGGGCGATGGAGAGTGTTGCTTTAAGATTGTTGAAAGCAGATTGGGCATTTTTTTCCATTGGAATGGGATATCATGACGTAAGAGGTGAAGGAAACCATGTGCATGAGTAGCATAATCGGGAACAAAGAGGCGTAAAAAGTTAGCTTTGCCTTGCAGGCTCTGCAGTTAGCGTAAATTCTGTGGTGGGGGAATTTCCGTGATGGCTTGGACCTTGAGGGGGTCAACTATGATGCTGTGTTGGGAGATGATGAACCCAAGGAGGCGTCCAACGGTAACGCAGAAAACACACTTGAGAGGATTTAAGCGGATATTGTACTGACAACACCTGTGAAATACAATGCGTAAGTTATACAGGTGTTGAGTGCATTTCTTAGATCGAGCGGTGAGATCGTCTAAGTAGGTGAGACTGATTTGAGCCAGGTCATGGAAAATGTATGTCATGGTGCGTTGGAAAGTGGCTCCAGCGTTCTTGAGGGCGAAAGGCATGACACGATATGCAAAGGTACCCCAAGGGGTAGTGAATGTGGTTTTGTATTGATCGGCTGGGTGGATCTGGATTTGGTTGTAGCCATAGAAACTGTCCATGAAGAACAAAGCCTCGTGGTCGACACAATCATCGATAATATGATCGATAAAGGGTGTTGGAAATTTGTCTTTGGGACAAGCGTGATTGATATTGTGAAATTCCGTACAGACACGGATAGTGCCCGGTTTTTTGTTCACCAGGACGGGGTTGGAGACTCATGACGTATATGCGATGGGGTATATGAACCCTGCAGCGTGTAATTTGTCAATCTTAGCTTTGATGGCTGCTTATTTGGATGGGTGTAATGGAAGTTTCTTTTATCGTACAGGGGTAATATCAGGCCATGTGTCTATACAATGTTCGACAATAGAGGGATCGAGGTCGGGCATCTCCGTGTATGACCAGGAAAAAATGTCTCGGTATTCCTGGAAGAGAGCTTTGTAAGGAATGATTTCTTCAGGGGATCATGCGGTGCCGATGGTGATTTCCTTTGTGATGCCAGGTTTGATGGAAATATCAATTTTGACAATGGGGGAGATGTTCGCCATATTACCTTCCTCAAAAGAGTCGGGGGCAGGGATAGGGTGATTGAACCAGTCTATATGCCCTGATGGGATAAAATCTTTGGCTTCGATTGCATATATGGAGTTTTGGCTAAGAGGTGCAAAGGCGTCTTGTGAGAGAAAGAGTGCTCAGTGATGGAGTGGATCCCATGGGCAATCGGGGGTAGTTAATTCCTCGAGGATATCTTCGTCGCAGTGGAACTAGCGAGAATATAGTGGATCCAAGGGAACAACATTGGTGATGGTCACTGTGTGGTTGTCTTCGAGTGGTGAAGAGGTAGGGAGGGTGACGCAAGGGGGTTGTGATGGTTCGCTCGACATGAACCAAATATCAAGAAACTATGGGTTGAACATGGTAGTCGATCATATAATTTCCGTGGGGAAATGAATTGTAGAATTGGGGGGATTTGGGGGAAAATCCTCATATAAATCATCCAGGAACCATGGGGGAGTAGGGAGTGCCTCAAGTTTCAGCGAGAAGATATGGACCACATCAAGTGATGGGATAGGGGTACACACTGGTTCTGCTAGAGGGGGGGTTGTATGGTTTTGAATAAGGGTCATTTGGTGATGCCTATAGTCAATGATCATAGGACATTGATATGTGAAATGATCAAGTGATTCGCATAGAGAGCAAGGACATCTCATGCATTCATTGACCTAGGTTGTGACATAGTGGATGTCAGTGACATGCGTTTGAGATGATGTGGGTGGAGGAGGTTCTTGCTGGAAGCTCTGGAAAATGGTTGTTAGAGTCTACCGGAATTGAGGTAACGCCATGCAATGGTGGGTGTAATGGCCATACTCATAGCAGATGGAACATGCGAATTTGGTTCACAACCCTTTGCTACCTATGTTAGTGGGTGTAGTGGTAGCATTGGAGGAAGTGATGAGTGGCGTCGGTGCCCGCAGAAGTTGAATTAAATTGCGTATCTCAGGGAGAGATGGGCACTTATTAGTGGGGTATCCATATGTCTCACGTAATGCACAAGGAGGTTGAACTCGTGGTGGGGGTGAAGTGGTGGGCTCTTTTTTCTTTCATCTACCCCTAGTTGTAGCAGGGGTGCTAACAAGTGGGGGTGTGAGTGGGATGGTGGGGGTAAGTATTGGAATCTGTATTGGGATTCCTTCTGTTTGGGGAGGGAGGGATGGTTGAGGGACCATCTCAGGTGGATGTAGATACCATACTGGGATTTCCAGCACCATATTGGGAAGGGTAAGCGTTGTGGCTACCTGGAAAGCTTGTACACCCAGTGGGGGATAAAAGAAGGGGATTTGGGTGATGGCTTTGGGAACTGTCTCCCAAATCGGAATTTGTCTCTGGGGGAGGGTATAATCAAGAACAGGGGGAGCTGGAGGATTCTCAAGGGATTCCTGAGGAAGGAGCTCTGTGACTAGTGGGATGTCAGATAGTAATGAAGCCTCTGTGAGAGGAAGGGTATCTCCAGTTTCTGTTCCATTGGATGAGATGACACATACTTGTGCTAAGGGATGTATGAGCGGAGGTGCTCCATGGTATTTCCATAGCAAGGATGGGTCTTTGAAAATTCTGGGACCCATCTCAATGAGTGGGTAGGTGTCAAGATTAGTGTGAACGAGAGGTAAGATGTTATCGATGTTAGAGGAAGGGTTGGGCTCGTAATGTGACACTTGGTCAATAGTAACGATTCTCCCATTGTGGGGGAACATCATTTTGCGAAACACAGAAGAGGCCATAGCCTTCATTGCATACATGTAGCTACATCCGAATAAGATGTTGTAGTCGAGTGGAGCATCGATAACTTCAATGTCAATGAGGATAGTTTTTCCTCTGAGTTCAAAGGGGACATTTTGAAAGAGTCCCTCGGGAGAGGAGGGTCGTCCATTGTAAGCCCTCAGAGTAATGACGGATGGTATGAGCTCAGGAGAGCCAAGTTTCTGCCAGACGGTTTCAGACATGATGCATGTGGATGAACCTTCATCAATAATGCAGTGGTGAACTGTGATGTTCCGTATTTTAACCGGTATTTGGAAAGTGACCAAAGTGGGGAGACGAGGTTCCCCACTATCGAGATCAAAGGTGATGAGTTGAGTATTAGCAGGGTCGACTTCCCCCAGAGTAGAAAGTAATGAATTTCGTTGAGTAGGATAGGTTTGAAGAACTTCTAATACTGACATGGTAGTGGGGGATTGTGCCAAGTCATCGACCATACTATAATTGTGGGCCACCCTAGCCTGAGAGTTGGTGACATTCCTTCATAATGGGATATGAGGAATACAGAGGAGTGTGTCGGTATTAGGGTGAGGAATCATTAAAGGTGGGCCAATTGTGACTGGGGTGGCTTCTGAGGTAGTGGGAGTAAGGTCAGAGGGTGTGTTGTATTGAAGACTGCACGTTTGTAGAAGGACTTCCTCCTCGCTAGTGAGGAGTATAGTGCGATCGATAGGAGTGTTATAACCCTAATTTGCACCAAACATTCTTACTTGGCATCAGGCCATCTCAGATTCCTTCTTTTCCAAAACACTACTAAACAACTCTTCTTAGAAACCTCTTTTATAAAGGCCCATGCGCCCTACTCTATTACTGCACGCGTGTACACGCTAGCTGACCCAAAACAACCCGTGTGTACCTACAAAAGCACGAAAAAAGAAAAGTTGTCGATGGAACACACAGCTTTGGGTAAGTTAACTAAACCTTCCAGCCATGCACAACCGAGGGTTCGTCCAAATGCCTAGCTTCTTCTAGCCTATAAAAGAAGGGTTAGGGGTCCCATTTGGAGGAGGAGAATCATAGTAAAGAAACTATACCCATTTGCACATTCCCTTTGTCCCTACCCTTTAGCCATCCTTGTGCAAGAAGAGATACAGAGCAAAGAAGTTGGAGGATAGTTGAAGAGGAGCCCAGGACCAGATTCATGGAGCAGTGGCCAACGTCGACATTGTAAGTTGATTTATTAAATTTGGTAATAAAGAAGTATTTTTCTTGTCTCGCCATATGAGGTGTTCATATTTTATTGCGTACATGTTTGAATCTCTAACCCATTAATATTTAGATCAAATGCATGTAGAGGTTGTTGTGTATCTTTTGTGAATGCAGGTCAGCCATAGAGGAGAGCTGTAGTCAAGGAGCAATCAAGTGTGAAGAAGGATCGATATCAAACGTTTGGAATAAGGTACGCTCACTTAACTACGTATTTTCTTAATAATAATGGGGATTAGGTCTGGGACGACGGTAGAAAATAGGATTCTCTAGGTCTTTTATGCATGCATAATTTAACCCTAGATGCTAGTCCGTAGAGGGATTTCCCACTCACAACAGAATTGGCGACCATACTGGGGAGATCTCTAGGGTTCCTGGGGATATTTTGGGTATTTTTAAGAACTGGTTTCATTTTACTTCTTTTAAAGTTTCTACAAAATTCTGAGCTAACAGAGATTCTGGTCTTCCATACCAGTTATCTATGTTTATTTGCTTGACTGTAATTCTTTTTTTCCAAGACCCACAGAGATACACGCGGCCTGTATAAGGTCTGAACACGTGTACCCACACCCTACATTCTCACAACCCGCGTGTACACGCTAGCTGAGGAGGTGACAATCGCGTGTATGATTCCAAAAAAATTCTTTTAAAGAGGCAGTCATCCTCTCCCCTGACAGAATTAGTCCTTCTCAGGGTTTTTCCGGAACTCTTTTTAGTATTTGTTGTTTGCAGTCTATAGCTTAGGTTTCACCTTAGATTGGTTTGTTCTATGAAGTTTTCCTTCAATTGTTTTCTTTTTTCTGTCAAAGTAAGTATCTGAGTCTTCAAGAGATTCTGGTTCTCAGTACCAGTAATCTCTGACTGGGCTTGATTGCTTGTCCTTTTATTTTTTAGAGTTTCAGAAGTACACGCGGCCTGTATAAGGTTTTCACGCATGTACACACACACTGAATTTACACAACTCACGTGCACATGCTTGTTGTTGAACTGTCAGCAGCGTGCCTGTAGAGAAAATTTTTGTTTAGGGTAAGGCAGCCATCCTTTCCTTTGTCAAGAGTTATACCTCTCAGGTTTTTGGGTCTCTGTCATAGCAGTCAGTAAATTGGGTTTGATCACAACAATAGCTTGTTTTTTCATTAAAAGATTTCTTCTGTTTATTATCTTTTTTAACTTATTTTTATCTGGAAATTTTAAGAAAAATGAGTTGCATTTTGAAAAAAAAATTCTGTGCATTCATCAGTCTCTTTTAGAATCTTTTGTTATTTCTGATTTGATTGGAATAAAATATAAAAAACAAAACTTATCTTTTTAGGTATCTTTCTTTCCTAGCATTTTATTTGCATTGTTATTTGAAAAAGAAAAAGAAATTAGCACAGCGTTGTGTTTTCTTCTAATTTAAAAAAAAAACATTTCAAAAAAAAAAAAACAAGAATAATAATCATTCTTTGTCAGGGTTCATGTAAGTTTCATCATTTTTTCGCAAGAGTCTTAACACCATCAGTTTCACTACCGTACCCTTTTGAGTAAATCAAGCCAATAAAAATAACGCTAATTAAAATCAACTAGACTTTATGTTTTATAGGGTTCATCAACTAGTCTAGGCTAGAGCCTTGATTTAGGTTGGAGAGGAAACTCTTCAAGGCTACAAAACATACATAAGAGTCTGTGATAGGGAGTGTCAAAGTCCAGTATCGTGAAAGTTATCCGAGACCCCCCTCTAACACAAGGGCTAAACACGAGGTCGTGTGCGGAAAGGTAGCACAGATAACCCCTCCAAAGCTGGACCAATCGTAGTGGATAACACATATAGAGGGCTTGTCTTGGGATTCCGTCAATTGCATTTGCTACGGAGCTTCTTGGGTCTTGAATCCATTCGAGGTCCTCAGTTGTCTTCTGGACCACTTGCTTTCGATACCCTTGACAGGTTTCGGGCTCGATACCTTGCTCATTGTGGTCTACCCGACTTTTGACTATACCCGCCTGGTGACTGTTCGCGCATTGGAAACTTAGTTACCTATATTTTTTAGAGACATACACGGGTGACTGCAGGGGTATATCGTGGTACATAGGACAGACATCGGGCCACGCTTTGCAGAGTATACCTGGAGGGTACTTCCGTGTTCAAGTTTCACTTGCACCTGTAAGTTTCTCTAGTGTTGGTCGGTGTAACTGTTCTTCCAACTAGTTAGTCGTTTGCTTGATTTGCCTTTAGGAAATTTTAGTGTGTGCTCTATGCTCCTTAGTTTTCCATAGTGAGTTAGTCAGTCATGGCTTTGGGTCTCTGACCTAGGGTGGTAGACCGCCCACTCCACCAATCGTGAGGAATTTTTGGTCTTCCTCTTAGAAACGTGGAGCCGCCTTTTTATAGGTGTTGTTTTGATACCACTGGTTCTTCAGAGTCAGTGTGTGAGACTTTTACAGATTTGAATGATCCCGCAAGGGGAGAACCTGTGCATAAGATCTTCATGGCTAAAGTTCTCGACGATACCAACCAAGGAGCCCCTTCACAAGGGTATTATTGTGCTTTTCCCTTCTTCGGAAACATTGGTGTCCCTTTGATGGCCACTTTGTACATTATTGGGTTGAATGTGGGACTACTGGTTTGGTTGGGTACCATTCCAAATATCCTGAATGCTCTTGACGCTTCTTAGTTAAGCACCTTAAGTCATGGGCACCCTGTTGATTTTTCTTCATCAGCAAGGTCTTCTCCTCCTCCTTCTCCCGCCTCTGGTGAAAGTACAGTTACTAGTAACCAAAAGTCTAAACGAAATAGAAAGAGGAAGAATAGGAAGAAGAAATCACCAACCTCTGCGAGCCATGCTGGAGATAGGTCAACAACCTCTGCAAGTCACGTTGAAGACCAACACCCAGCCTCTGTAAGTCATGCTAGGGGCACACACCCACCCTCTACAATTCATGCTGGGGGAAAGAGTCCAGTCACTGCTAGTCATATTGGTAATAGGTCTGTAGCCTCTGCAAGTCAAGTTATTGACCCATCACCAACCTCTGCAAGTCATGTTGGAGATGTGAAACCAACCACTGCTAGTCATGCTGGGGGCATTAATTTTGTTGAGAAACCTAGACAGATAGGACGTAAGCCTAAGTTCCCTTGTAAGCTTTGCAAGGGAGATCACCTTACTCATTTGTGCCATGGCATTCCAGAGGTACAAATATTGTGGTTCCTGTTTGCAAGCTCTTCTAATTCTAAGTCTTTTGAGGTTTCTTCGCAGTCTATGCAACCATTGGTTGAGAAAGTGGTCAAGCCGATGCAGTCATCGGTTGATCCCACTCCTCTTTTGAGGGGTGAGGTGCATGTAGAACTTGTAGTCTCTCAGCCTATTCAACCATTGGTTCAGAAAGTGGTCATGCCGATGCAATCATCGGTTGATCCCACTCCTCTTTTGAGGGGTGAGGTGCTTGTAGACCTTGTAGTCTCTTAGCCTATTCAACCATTGGTTGAGAACCGATGCAGTCATCGGTTGATCCCACTCCTCTTTTGAGGGGTGAGGTGTCTGTAGACCTTGTAGTCTCTGAGCCTATTCAACCAATGGTTGAGAAAGTGGTCATGCCGATGCAGTCATCGGCTGATCCCACTCCTCTTTTGAAGGGAGAGGTGCCTTTAGACCATGTAGTCTCACAGCCTATTCAACCAGTGGTTGAAAAAGTGGTCATGCCGATGCAGTCATTAGCTGATCTCACTCCTCTTTTGGGGATTGATGTGTCTGTCGACTATGTTTTTAGGATTTCCAGTTCAGTACTTATAGAACAAAGGGGCATTATGCTCGTTTCGAGAACACCCCCTCCAAGCCCTAGGATGATTTCCTTTTATTGGAATGACCTTGTTGAGCCTCATCTTCCTTCCTCCGCACCCTTTCAAATAAGGGTTGAAGTTAATTCAACAAACATTTATCGATGTATTGTGGATAAAGGAGCCTTCGCAAGTATTTTATCCTCCTCGGTTTGGAAAGTCTTCAGATCTCCCAAGTTTGTGCTGCTTCACATGAGTTGTTGGATTTTGAAAGACGTTCTAGTGAATGTTTGGGGATTCTTCCTCAATTGCCTATCTCGTTAGGAGGGAATATTGTTTGTGTCGATGTTACAGTGGCGCAAGGCCTGTTAGATTTCAATATGCTTCTTGGGCGTGATTATGTATATGCTATGAACGTTGTGGTATCTACACCCTTTCGGGTGATGCATTTCCCTCACAATGGAAGCATTGTCACTATCGACCAGCTGGCATCTGATAATCAACATCCTAATTCGACATTATTTCATACTACCCCTTTATATGTTCCTAGTGTTTGTGTAGACTCTACCCCACCACGGGTTAATTATGTGGCATCTTATCCTCGATGTTCAATTGCTTTTGAGCAGGAACCTGTGAAATCATGTTGGCCTTCCCGAGACTTAGTCTTAGCAATTGATCCATTTGTTTATCCAATGGGGGCATGGGAGCCCTTGTTTTCCCCTCTTGGTCCAAGTAGGCTTGAGTATCCTTCTGAGTCTGATCTCGTTGTTTGTAGATCCTCAAGCCCTTGTGCTTGTGATTCTTCGTTGATAAACTCTGTCAGTCCTGGACAGAACCTCCATCGTCATACAGAGTATGGTCAGTTTACTTCACCCTTTGGGACTGTCGACCCTCATTTGCGTGATTTCTCAGATTTTGAATTGCCTTCAGATGAGGCTATCCTTGAAGCCATGACTACGATTTCTATACCTCAGGAGAAATTACACCGTGGTTTGTATGTTCTTCCCTTTAGGGAGACTTCCCAAGTTAATTATTTAAGAGACTCATATTCTGAGCCTAGCAGCGGGCTCTACCTGAACCAGTTTCATACGTGAGTTGTAGCCCCCATGGAGTCTTCTTTAATCCCTTTCCAGACTCCCTAAAGATGAAAAGATTGTCGAGTGACCTTGTTTCTTCACACTCATTAAATTGGTCGAGAAGAACGTTCCTTACACGATTCTTCTTTTAATCCTTTTTCAGACCCTCTAAACATGAAAAGATTGCCGAGAGATCTTGTGGCCTTTCACGCTCGTTAAAATGAAATTTGAAGTCACGTTTGTCCGGTGGTAGTTTACCCCTTTTTCAGTCTGAACGGTCAACTGTACGAACAAAGGTATACTCTATGGAACTTCATTTCTCTAGAAGAGTACTCTCATGTATCATTTTAACCCTTTTTCGGGCCTGGGGGACTAAATTTACGAAAAAAGAACCCCCACAGAGTCCATAGTTAAGCTCTTTTTAGACTCCCTAAAATGAAAAGATCGTCGAGTGACCTTGTTCTCTCACACTTGTTAAACTGGTCCAGAAGAACATTCCTGATGGAGTCCATAGTTAATCTTTTTACAGACTCCTTAAAAATGAAAAAATGGTTGAGTGATCTTGTCTTTATCACACTCGTTAAAATGGTTTTGAATAGACGTCTTGTCAGTGCTAGTTTACCCCTTTTTCGAACCGACTAGACTACCTTCGAAAAAGGTACCCCAATGGAGTCTCCTTTTATGTTTTTTCAGACTCTCTAAATATGAAAAACCGTCGAGCTTACCTTCTCGAGGCTCGTTAAACTTACATCAAAGGACATTACCATTGTGTGTTTTATTAATCACATTTGCATACCCGCATCTTTGGCCTAATGTCAGCTCCATGTTTCTCTCAACTGAATCATCTGAAGCATGCCTTATACGCAATCCCTATAGCACTTTGCCTTTGCGTCTTGACACGTTTGGCCCCTGGAGGATTTTTCCTAAGTGTCCTTTCCTTGCATATGTCCCTTTGCTCTGAGCATCCCTGTGTTTCATGTGCTTGGAAATAGTACGTTTGTGACACTCGATCCTCCTTTGTAACGTAACATTCTCTTATTCTTTTTTCCAAAATCATTGAAAAAGACAAAAGAAATCAAATATACCCAAAAAAGAGGAAGGGAAATATATTTTCTTTATTGGCAGCACAATAAGTCACCCTTGGATAAAGCACATATGTCCATTTGTTCGTCAAACTATGGTATTTAATATGACCTTAGGAAGTTGTTCTCGCTACATAGAATTGTGTCCTCCTCTGTTTGGTTATTCTTCCAAACATATGGAGAGTTTGCGTTGCCTCATGCCTCGTAAACTTATGATTAATGCCATGCTGCCTGAGTCTCATCATTTGTCGCGTTGTTGTCCAAGCGAATTTTTTACCAAACCTGAGTCGGCCCCTCTACAGTTTGTCTCTTGCCCTCATACCCGGCCATCCTGAACATCCAATCAAGTCTTTGTTTGAAATCAATGAAGCCTTCAGTCTGATCACCAAGATTCTTTAGTCCATGACCGACGAGCTGTCGAAGACCTCTGGGTAGTGAATTTGTACACTCATATTACACTCCTACCCGAGTTTTGAATATTTTGAAGTTGTTGCTCAAGATCTAAAGACCTCATCTCCAACCATCAAGCCTTATCAGCTTCTGAGAAGATGGATACTCTACATGTATATCTTTTTTATTTCGAGATGTAGCTCCACTGTGTATTGTTCGCGGCTACACTTCATATAAGTTATATGACATGGATCTACAATGTATTTGATTGGTAGCCATGATTCTATTTTATCCCGAGCATGGGTATGCCCACCTCGGTGAGACAATTGTTATTTTGAAGACGACACTTCCCGATTCCTGGTCCCTGGGCTCACTTGTTCGGCACATCAGTGAAGATTGTTAATGTATTTCGGCCATCAGATGCTCTTCTGACCTCACACATCAGGGGGCATCTGTTATAACCCTAATTTTCACCAAACATGCTTACTTGGCATCAGGCCATCTTAGATTCCTTCTTTGTCAAAACACTGTTGAACAACTCTTCTTAAAAACCTCTTTTATAAAGGCCCACGCGCCCTACTCCATTACTGCACATGTGTACACACTAGCTGACCCAAAACAACCCGCGTGTACCTACAAAAGCACGAAAAAAGGAAAGTTGTCGACGGAACACATAGCTTTGGGTAAGTTAAATAAACCTTCCAGGCATGCACGACTGAGGGTCTGTCCAAATACCTAGCTTCTTCTAGCCTATAAAAGAAGGGTTAGGGGTCCCATTTGGAGGAGGAGAATCATAGTAAAGAAACTATACCCATTTTCACATTCCCTTTGTCCCAACCCTTTAGCCATCCTTGTGCAAGAAGAGATATGAAGCAAAGAAGTTGGAGGACAGTTGAAGAGGAGCCCAGGACTAGGTTCACAGAGCAATGACCAGCGTTGACATTGTAAGTTGATTTATTAAAGTTGGTAATAAAGAAGTATTTTTCTCGTCCCGCCATATGAGGTGTTCATAGTTTATTGCGTACATGTTTGAATCTCTAAACCATTAATATTTAGATCAAATGCATGTAGAGGTTGTTGTGTATCTTGTGTGAATGCAGGTCAGACGTAGAGGAGAGCTGCAGTCAAGTGTGAAGAAGGATCGATATCAAACGTCTGGAATAAGGTATGCTCACTTAACTACGTATTTTCTTAATAATAATGGGGATTAGGTCTGGGATGATGGTAGACAATAGGATTCTTTAGGTCTTTTCTACATGCATAATTTAACCCTAGATGCTAGTTCGTAGAGGGATTTTCCACTCACAATAAGGAGTATTGTGGTTTGGATACTGACCCATCTATGGTGGGGTTGGATGCATCTCATGTTGGGTGTTCATCACCCCTTGGTGTGGAATAGGGTTTTGTAGTACAACAGGGGGTGGTTGTTGTACATATTGTTGTGGGGCCTACTGGGGGGCAGGCGGTGTTGGGGGATGTGGTCCACTTCCGGACTCTTTCATTCATTTGAATTCAACGATTTGAGGGAAATGGTGAGTATAATGGCCATACTCACCACAAAGGGTGCAAGGGAAGTTTTTCCGAAGATTGTTGGTGTTCTTCCCTTGGCGTTTGTTGTTATTTCCCCCCTAAGGTTTTTGGTTCCCCTGATTCTGGTTGCCCCCAACAGGTTGATTCTGCTGGGGGTGGTTCATGTTTCCTCATGGTATGGGATTATTATTGTTTCGGTTTTTTCCTTTCTTTTTGGAATTGTTTGACTGACAGGTCAGATTAGCCGTATTCAGTTGTTCAAAATTTTGATATTGCTGAATGGGAGAGGGTTGGACAAAATTAAACCCAGCATGTGGTTGTCCTTCTGGAGAAACAATGGGTTGGGGAGGACCACGAAATGGAAAGTACGGATTATTCTGTGGTAATGATCAGTAGGGTGCATAGGAAGGTGTGGTGATTTCACTAGTGCTTAGGGTGTAAGAAGAGGTAGATGGGGTACCAGAACTTGGTTGGGATGATGGGCGTACTGTGGATGTCGGCGATGGTCCGCTGATGGGTGGAGGAAAGGTCATGGGGTATGGTTTTTGATAAGGGGGAGGAGGATAATAAGGGGGTCTGCCATATGCTGGTGGATATTGAGGTGTTCCATACATATGTGGTTGTTGGGGGTGTGAATTGTGGTGTGTAGTGGTACCAATCAATCCATCCGCTAAGTGAGACATCCCAGGTTTGTCTTGGCCAAATGGCATGGATCTCAGGGCATCAGGTAGTACTGTATATAAATATCCTGACTATGAATAAATAAGTTCAAATTGTTTGGCCTTGCTGATGGCTTCTTCTTCCGATTGGGGGAAGGTGGCGGCCACATATTTGGAAAGAAGGGAAACAAGTGATTTGAGAAACCAATTAAGGCATTGTTGTTTAGTGGCTTCTACTTTGCATAAACTACTTTGCCAACGCCATTCGTGAATGTGGTCGGCGATGTGTGTAGCAGAGGTTTGTTTAAACTCTGAGAGTAGTTTGAGACCATTGTCATGACAGATTGGGAGTTGAAAGAAGGTCAAAAATTCTTTGGCCAAAGATTCAAAGGTCATATGGGACCCCAATTTTTCTTCTACATACCATTTGGCTGATGGGTCAGTGAATGTGCGTTGAAATAACCTCAATCGAACAGAGTCATCCATGATGTTGTTTGAAGAGAACCATAAGTGGAAGGTCATGATATGGTTGGTTGGGTTGTCTCCTTCTTTTCCTTCAAACTTGGGAATGTTTGAAGGGAGTTTGGTAGGCATGGCAGGCCATGTGGGGTCATGCAATATAGGATCATTGGTGAGCTTATTCAGATCCGGTATGCTGAGGGAAGCCAAGTATGGCATCTAGGGTTGTGGTGGAATATTAGTTCCAGCCATGGTGGGAATGTTTTGTGTGCCTGACCTCGAAAGAGGGTTTGTTTCGGCCATGGTGTGAGTGATGTGTGTCCCTGACTTGTGAGGGGGGCTAGGTGGGGTTGTGCTTCCTCCTAGGGAAGAACTAAGAACTATGCCCTCTGCTTCCTTGTACAGGAATGTGGGTGGATGGTTGATCTTGGGAAGTCGACCCAAGTAAAGTGGAACCAAACAAAGTGGATCCTAAGACAGTAGCACTCACGGGAGTGTGAGAAGGCGGAGCTGATGAGTTAGCAATACTAGGAACTTCCCCTAGAATGGAGAACAAAGAAAAACAAAGAAAAACATGTGGGTAGGTGGTTTTTGTCCACGTGGGAGAAAAAAGAAAAACAAATGCTCATGTCCTAAAAGATGTAACATCCTTCCTCTCAAATAGCACTGGACCTTCCAATAGCACTCAACAGTGGGGTCTGAAGCCATCGAAAGAAGAACTAGTAAAGGATGAAGTAATTAGTTATAATGAGGGGTAGAGGGTGCATACCCTGAAAGAACTGGCGATATTTCCGAATAGCCACACAAAATTCGATCAAGGTGTAATTGCAACCCACAATTTCCACCTGGGTAGATGTCCTAAAATTTAGTCACTAGGTACCTCGGTCAAAGTGCGGCATTTAGATTTTTGACCTACGGAATGGGTCACGGGGTGGATCCCATCCAAGAGGTGGGTGCCTCAAGGGGGGACGCACAGAACAACTGGACCTTGGCCTTCAACCCTTCATGGGTATCTCCCTGCCTTATGGTGTTAGGAACACTTGACTTGGAGGATTTTAAAGTTCCCTATTTGACAACTTCTACTGTTTGAAGATGTGAGAACCAGATAACGAGGATTTATTTGGATGCCTATCCCCGAGATTCTACCTAGACTAAAAAATTTCTTTTTGCACCTCCTGTGGAGGAAAATTAGTGAGTTTTTAGAAAAAATTTAGATGTGGTTGTTTGAGAGATCGGGGGTGTGAGCCAATATCGTTGAAAATTAAGTGGGAGTGGATAGTTTCGTCAAGAAAAGGGGTGGGGTGTTTCGGAATCACTTTGGAGGAAACTTACTTCAACCTCCACGTTTTGAGATGAAAACTATGTGAGTGAGTAGTAACTTTGTGTGTGAACAAGTGAAAGTGTGCCAAATTTTTAATAAATTAGGTGTCACCTTACTGCATGTGGACTTTGTGTGGTCCTTACAAGTCTTGATTACCTAATTAACTAAATTCCATTGGTACAACCTTGCAAAATTTTAAAGTCCCTAGAGAACTAGCATGTGGACATATGGGTCCTTACTAATCCTTTAACTCCCTAGTGTGATTTAATCTAAGAAAGCTTCAACAACTATCATAGATTGTGGACATGTGGGCATGTATGGGCTCGTTACAAAACCTTTAAACTTCCCTAGTGATGTATTCTAAGAAAGAAAATTTCAACACTATCCTATCTTTATAGAATGTGGGCATGTATGGGCCCGTTACAATCTCAAGATGTGTTTGAAAAATAAACTAAGAGGAGTCCCGAGGGGACTGTTGTCCTCTCCTAAAGATTTTGTCTTTTAAGGGAGATGAAATTTTCCCTCAATCGCTTTTCTGATTCTCAAGATCGCTTTGGGGCACGAGAGAAGAGCATACTCAACAATTGATATCCATTTTTTGGTCCCAATGCAAGTTTTATAAGTGATATAGAATGACTCCAACTTAACTTTAATCAAAGATATCCATCGATGTGGAAAAATGAAAACAAAAAGAGGAAAAATAATGATTTTAACCCCCTAAGTGCCTATGTTTTGACTATCCCTTCATGTGGAGATGGAATCTAAGTGTGGTGCATATTACAATTTTCATAGAATCAAGCTTGAGAAGGCTATGGGCCCTCCAAAAATCACAAAAACCTTTACAATGTGTGAATTTCTTAGCAGATGCGCGGGTCATAGAGTAGACAGAGGCGCATGTGGTGCCAATGCGCAATTAAAAAATGACCCTTTGGCGCTGGTGCACAAAATGCGCTAAGTAGAACAGTGGGTTGAGCACATGTGTGTTGAAGATGTGCCTGTGGGTCAAAAAACCCACGCACTTCTGTTACACGACCGTGAAGAAAATTTCGGATGAAATTCTCTTAGCTCAGCTTTGAATTTGGCTTATTTGCAGGTCAGCTTGGGTCGATTATGGTTCCTAGAAGTTAAATAAACAAAAAGAAGAGCTTAAATAACCCAAATGGGGGAGGAAATTGATACCTTTCCCCAACGGAGTCGTTAATCTGTTGCACCCCTTTTGTCACCTAAATGAGCAAAATAGGGATGCTTACAAGCCCAGTTGGGTTATCTAGGCAAGACAGCAGTGAATGAAAGAGATAGAAACATCAATCATAAAGGATAAACAAAGAACTAAGCTAAGAACAATAAAAGAAACTAAACTAAAGTGCATAAGAACATTAAAATCGAAAATAAACAACACTCATGCCACCAATGGATAGGATTGTATTAGTGGGAAAACACCAAAGAGAAAGGGATATATATGGGTCCCCTCTTCCTCCAAGGGAGGGCTCTTGGACCCCCAAATATTGAGCTCTTCTTACAAGTAACAAAATAGAATGAAATGGTGAAGAGAATCCAAAGCACATTTGTTATCACTGAAATTTCGTCCGCACAGGGCGACAAGAACTCTGCATCGTCAACACAGAAAAACAGTCATTCATGGCATAAGGTTAATTCCACAGCACAACAAAAGGATCAAAACTATACAAAATGGCCAAAAAATTACAAGGCGCTTTGCACCCACTGGGCGCGCGCGCGCGTGCGTAACATCTTCGTATCGGGAGCGCATATGCGCGACTGTGGGGTGCAAAACCCGCGCGCCTGCCAAACGACGCATTTATGAAACTGGTCGGCCTCCCAACCACTAATGGATTGGCTCCCAAGTCGATTTGACACCAAATCCGAGCTCAATCTGCGTGGGGAGGCTGGTCAAAGACCTAATTTTTGCCCTAAAGAGCCCCTTTTCACATTCAAAAGAGGTTGCATAATAACCCAATGCTTGGCTATAAAAAGCCATGGATGACCACCATTTCTTCAAGGAATTCTTCATACTGTTATGCTGCTGAGATTGCTAGAGACCCCTTCTTTGGCAACACACATTGTAAGCTGCATTTCATAAGCTATTCACCCCTCACTTGAGTGAATAAGCTTGGAGTTATTTCACCCACATTTCATCTTTTCTTTGTAAGGAGAG
>SNQJ01S0008160.1:83340-95712 GCA_010110895.2 Picea sitchensis
ATCAGACCAGCTTATACATTGGTGATATTGGTCCATTTTCATTTGTTTCTATTTTTGTTCCTATGCTCATAGTTTCATTTAGTTTTTGTTTAATTCTTGTTAAATAGCTTTATTGTTTTCTTTCTAACCTTTTACCATACAGCTGTCATGCCCAGCAGAGCCCAACTGGGCATGTAAGCACTCACTTTTTGCTCACACAGTGACGAGAAGAGTGCAAACAACATTCACTCAAGAGGTGATATGAATGGCTAAATGAAATGGTTCTTGTATACTCTTGATGAGAAAAGAGGATTATCCAAGATAATATAAGCAACATAACAATACAAATGAATTCCTTATAAATATAGTGCACCCATGGCTTCTTTTTATAGCATAGATTTGAGGCATTATGAAACCAGTTCTTAGTGTGAACAAGGGGCCCTTTAGGGCACCCTTAGGTCTTTGAACAACCCCCCAGTCGAATTCAGTCGAGATTTGGGTGTCAAATAGACTTGCAAGTTGAATCAGAAGTGGGTGGAAGGCCGACCAATATCATAAATGCGTCGTTCTGAGGAGTGTGCGGTTTTTTGCGTCCACAGTCGCGCATCGTGCGCATGTGCACTTTTATTGCATTTTTGGATGGCGCATGTGCGTGCGCTCCCTATGTAGTCTTAGTGCATGCTGATTTTATAACTGGTTGTATAGTTTTCAAACTTTTGGAAATGCATTTTTGGTCCATGAGTGAACTAATGGGTGTTTTGAAGATGTTGGATTCATGTAACCATTTGCGGACGAAATTGTGGTGATAACACCTAGATCTTCCCAAATTATGGCCACTCAATGCCTGGTTAGTAAAGGCCAGAGGTCGACCATATTGTGTGAGCGTTGTGCTAATACCAGTGCCGAAAGGATCCAATTCTACCACAAATTTTTTTTTTGAAGTCAGGAGATGCTAAGACTGGAGTAGTGCACATGGCCCACTTTAAATATGTGAATGCTTGCTCGATAGTAGGTTTTCGGTGAAATGCATTCTTCTTAAGAAGGTCAATCAAGGGTAGAAAATTTTCCATAATGTTAGACAAATTTCCTGTAATATCCTGTGAGACTGAGGAAACCTCATAGGCGCTTTAAGGTCGTGGGTCGTGGACAATCCTACATAGATTGTATCTTTTTGGGGTCCACTCTTACCCCTTCTCAACCCACAATGTGTCCCAAGTATTCCACTTCGTTGGCACCAAAGGAACATTTGGTATTTTTGACAAACAATTGGTTGTCTTGCAGCAAATGAAGGAATTTTTACACATGGACAAGATGTGTATCCCAAGTGTGACTATAAATGAGGATGTCATCAAAGAAAACCAGGACAAATTTCTGAAGGTAATGTTTCAAGAGTTTATTCATGAGACTTTCGAAGGTGTATGGGGCATTGAAAAGGCCAAAAGGCATGACCAAGAATTCATAATGACCTTCATGATTTCTAAACGTTGTCTTCGAAATATCTACCTCCTTCATCCGCATATGGTGATAGCCAGAGCGAAGGTTTAATTTTGTCAAGAAACAGGCACCCTAGAGTTCATCCAACAGATCATCAATGACATGAATGGGAAACTTATCCTTGATGGTTAGTTTATTCAGGGCACAAAAATCTGGACACATGCGCCAAGCACCTTCTTTCTTTAATACCATCACTACTAGGGAAGAATATGGGCTAGTATTGGGTCGAATTACCCCCGCCTCTAGTAATTCTTGTACTATATTTTATATTTCATTTTTTTTGGCAAATGGATACCTCTAGGGACATACATTGGGGGATTTATTTCTCGGAAGGAGAGGGATGTTATGATCATGCTCACCCTTGGAGGGAGGTAAGTCTATTGGAAGCTCAAATACCTTTGGGTACTTATCCAATATTAGTTGTAGGCTAAGAGGAACTTTAGGAGAGGCCTAATCAATGACCTGGATGGCATGAAATTGAGAAATCACACCATGGTGACCTTTCTTCAACAATGTTTCCATCCCATGAGAGTTGATGATTTCAGGGGAACTAGCTTGGAGGCCTCGTAGGGTATAGCTGTGAGCCTCTTGGGTGAAGCTCATATATAAATCTTGATAGTCCATTGTAATCGGTCCCAAGGTGCGAAGCCATTCCACACCCAATAGAATATCACATCCACCCATGGAAATAGAGAACATGTGGGTTTTTAGATGATAATTACCCATTTGGAGTTTGACATTCTCACAGGGCCCCCCACACTTCATCGTACCATCACTTGCAATGAGGATTTGAAAATTAGAAACTAGGTAGACAAAGCAATGGAGTTCCTCAACGAGTTTGTGGTGAATAAAATTATGGGTTATACCAATATCAATCAACACCATGACTGGCCTATGTTTTATGTAGCCCTTGATCTTCAATGTTTGTGGGGCCGAAATACCCAAAAGAGCATGAAGAGATATGACAAGTTCCTCTAGTTCCATAGGGGTTGCAACTGAATCGTCAAGGTGGAAACTGATTTGTGCTTCCTCTTGGTAAAGAGCCTCATCTAATGGTATGTATGGATGGGAATTGGAAGCCGATGCATCAATATGGAAGAACTTTTTTTCTCGACATTTATGTCTTGGGGAATACTTTTCATCACAGTAATAGCAAAGTCCTTGCTTGCGACATTCCGCCATTTCTACTAGAGATACATTTTGGACCTTCAAGGTTTTTGTCAAAGTTGGGTTATCCCATGGGAGAGGATGGGTGGTGAATGAAACCCTCATGGGTGGGGCTTGAAGAATGGCATATTTTTCCAGTGTTAATTGGCATGCCTGCAAACAGGTAGTAGGATGATGCATGCTCACATGAGATCTGATAGTGTCCTTTAAGCCACTAAGAAAACATTCAAGATAAAATTCATCAGATAAGCCCTCAATTCGAATTCCATGATGAAGTTTGATACTAGGCCAGTTTGGTGTAACTTAGTGAGCCTTCCCAAAAAATGATATTCCCAATCAAAACAGGCACAAACTGATTTGGTGAACATGTTCCAAGTGGGTAGTCCTGGATAACATTTCTTATGCCACTGCCACCACTACCATCATTCTTGATCTAAGTACATAACCCCTACATGGAGTTTGGTCTCATCATCCTGAATATCATGGAAGGAGAAGTATTGTTCCATTTGAGAAACCCAACCTATTGGGTTGGATCCATCAAATTTATGCATGTCAACTTTGGGCACCTTAGTCCAAGAATGTGGAGAACCCCAAGGAGAGAGGAAAGAATGAGTATGCTCGTAATGGGAAGAGTGAGGGTCCTCTGGAGTGGGCTCAACATTCTTACCCTTGAGGAGGTGTGCCATCTCCTTGAATTTCTTGTCGAGGGTGGCTTGGACATCTGTGTGGAGGGAGTCACATTTGTTTTCTAGGTTGGACACCTTAGTCTCCAGGTCTTCTTGGTTATGAGAGTGGGTAGTAGGCATTGAGGAGGCTTAGGGAGAAAATGAGATGTCGATACGGATAATTGGGTGGGACCACACAAAAAAGGCATCATGGGTGAAGGGTATCACGATGATTAGGGTGATGAAGGGAATCCAATGGGGTAAGTCAAAAATAAGGTGGTTGGAAGGGGGTCGGGTCCACCGGAAAAACAAATTGGCTGAAAAATGATAGGTATGACCTTGATCAAGGTAAAGAGAGGCATCTAATGGGATAGGGCTCAAATAATGGTGTCGGCATGACAGAGACTTTTGTTTTTACTCCTACAGAGTTATATTATGATATGGAGAATATTGCAGTGTTGAAAGGCCCAAATCCTGAATAGGAATAAATGTGTAGTAATTTCACAACCAGAATGCAGGAGGTAAAGTTGCACGACAATATATATTTTCTGGTGTGTTTATGTTTCCATCCCAAGGGTTGGGGTATTTAGGGTTTCTACAGACAAGGGTTTTCCCGATGCTATATCTCTCTGATATATGTGTGGAGTCCAATTGTAGTACTCAATCCAATATCTTAGGGCACTAACTAAGGAGACTAGAACATGCCCTTAGCCATACTACCCAACTACCCAGGTACTAGAGATGATCTTCCCGAGTGATTTTCTCAGTGGCACTATAGAAGTCACGTGAACAGTCGGTTTATCTACGGAGGGATTCAAGATATCTAGGTTGATTCGTATACAGGTGTTGTCTGATGCGCCATCACTAGAAGGGGTGTCAAAAGGGGTTACAAGGGTGGCCAACAATGTGCTCTTAAGTACCACTTGTAGTTCCTGCATGTATGCTTCCTCGAGCATGGATTTATGCAATGAACGAAAAATGTATGTAGCTTTAAGACATTGGAATACGTCTCTAGATTGAAAAAAATAACCCACAATTTTCTGCCAAGGAAAGTGCTCTAATACCATTTGTATGGTACCAGATCTATTATAATAATTAGAAACAAAAATATTGCAGATAATAACAACGAAACAACACAATAGATGAAACCACAACACTAAAATAATACCTTTATTGATAAGAAACGATGTTCACTTGCCTCTTCGAGGGGGGAACCTTCAACAGAGCAGTGCTCTATTACAATAATTCTCAAGACAAACTATTCAATACCTCCTACACTTATTTATATTAATTCTATCTTCTAAGGAAACTTCTAGAGCAATATATTTCTAGAAGCGGAAGCTTCTATTAGGTCTTCTTACATTGACTTATTCTCCTTTATTTAATAGGCCTTATTAACTAATGTCAACCTTTATTACATAGAAAAATACCATACTAACTAATTATCCATGAAGAGGGGTTAGGATCGGATCCTAACATAAACCCTAGCATTAGCTCTCTCTCTCTCTCTCTCTCTCTCTCTCTCTCTCTCAGTTTAGCTTTATGACATCATTGGCAATCCAATCACACTCTAATAGTTTGAAGAATCATTGTTGATCTTGTTGTTGTCAAAAATGAATGTTATGGCCATTAGGGTTTATATCTATTGTTAAATATTTACTTAATATTGTGGAAAAACTTGCTCAAAAACATTGTCTAGCAATTGGATATTGTTCTACTTGATGAAGGCTAAATTCTAAGATATAATTGTTAATTTTCTGGGCTAATTTTCTTGTTGTATTTGAAAATTACTTATTGTTGGTATACATTAGTTTATTACTACAATTTTGCAACACCACTTAGTTTGTATTCATATCTAGTGTCTAAAGGTGATTGGAAGGTCATATAACTTGATAATTGACTATTATGTGCATTGGAATGTTTCTTGTCTCACATAAGTTAACCAATTACCTTGTACAAATCATTTTACCCTCCATCTTTCATAGACCTAGCCTTCGCTTGCTATAGCGTCCCTTGAGATTACTAGGTAATTCTCCCTTGTGTTGGACCTCTTTCCTTCACTAAAATGAGGGAAGTACTTGCCTAGGTAATAGTGACAAGTACTTCTAGTTGTTACACAAGATTTACATCTTATGGAGGGATTTGCACAAGTAAAATTCTATGATAACAAGACCGAGGGTAAGGGTAACTTGGTTCAAGGGTTTAGGGACTTACTCAAGATTTTGTGCAACCAAGTCAATTAGGCTTCTCATTCAATGAAACAATCCTACAGAAGCTGCTATATTGGCATAATTAATGTACAACATGTAACTCACTAATTTGACAAAATGTTGTTTCAAAATCATTTTAACTAGTATTATACCCCACTGGAAAAAATAAAATACCAAGTAGAATCCTTGTTTTAGAAAGTAAATGGAAACAGGTGGAAAACTACATATTTGTGTTTCACATTCATTAATCTAATAACACGTATAAATTTCTTAATGTGATCTTCTAGTGGGCCTGATTTGTTTGGGTTGAATTTGAGCAACAAATGGTCTTCATGTTTGGGCAAGTCATGAAGCTATCCCTACAAGGCCAAAGCATCCCCTGCTAACCAAGCAGGTTGGTTTTAAGTTTCCAACCATAAGGAAACAAATTCCAGACAAATTCTAATGTGCACCATATTGTAGATTCAGAGTTTGGAGCTAAGCTTGAAGAGCTTGGTAAAGGATTAGGACCAAGGGTAAGGGGAATTCGGTTCAAGGTTTTAGGGACTTCCTCAAGAGGGTATCTAACAAAGCCAACTAGGATTCTCATTCAATCAAAGAATCCTATAGAATATGTTATATCAGCATAATTGATGTACAACAAGTAACTCGTTGATTTGACAAGAATAAGCATTGGTAAGACACCAAAAAGCCTGATATTCTTGGGTTGGGATAATGAACTGGTCTTCAACTATGGGATTAGATTGGATTTTGATTTTAGTTTGGGAGGGTTCTTGGGTTTCAAAATCAACCTCAATGTCTTGAAATTTAGGTTCTAGATTTGGAATTTGAAAGGCTTAAAATTCATCTTCGATTTTCAGTTGTCTATGTGGTAATTACAACTATTTATATTTCCAAAAAATCCATGTGGTAAGTAATTTATGTTATTATCCATAAGGGTGTGCCCTCCTCCTAGAACCAAAATGTTGACATGGATGAATGCCCTTCATCAACCACACAGTTTACTTGGGGAAAGGGCCCAATAGACATTTCTCTATAGAAATTAGCAAACCCTCCAATTTATGACATGGTTTCCATTTATTATTTTATGATTTTAATTTTAAAGTCAAAATGCAAGATGTAACTCGAGAGTGTAGTCCTACACCTAAAATAATATAGTTTATCCTAGATATGAAATTATAAGGATAGATAAATATATAACGAACAAAAATAAATGCAACAATAAGCAAGAAATAATTCACATGATTAAAGATTGCAAGAATTTCTAGATAACTTACAATAATTGATAGAAATCTATAATTGTAACTGAAAGTTATAGCTCCGTGTCCATTTTGTTATCCATTTTGTTAGCAGAATATATTAAAGGAATAAGAGTAACAAGAATAAGACAAGTCTATAGTTGTAATATCAAATCTTAATAATTTCATATAGCCATGAGTAGCAAAGAGTAGTCCAAATTAGTAGATAACACTAGAATTTTCCACAAAAATATGGCCAACAAGGCTTCTTAATTAACATGAATTTCCATTACATTGTTAAGAAAAAAATCCCATTCTTCCTGGTATTCATATTTTTTATACAAAAAATCAAGCATAGGAAGTTGAAAGGCTTTAACTTCCTAACTCTTTGTATTCCCTACATTCCCGGAAGATTTCCCCTCTACATTTGTTTTATTTTTGAAATATTATTTGCAAGCCTCATAAATATTTTGCATTTCATGAGAACATAGATAGTTATGTTGTTCGACTAGGGCTCAATAGAGAGCTAAGCTATGCTACACTTTATCTAAAGTATTATCTAACTTCACTATAAATACGTTCATTAAGTTTATTTCTTTAGCTGGAGTAGTGATCTACTCTTTGATTATCACCTTACTAATGTTGAGAATATGTTCTATTGTATGGCTCTCTTGTCTCTAGCCTTCTCCCATTGCTAACATGACTTCAAATTGGGTAAAAATTTCACCATCAACTCTAAAAGAAGGTTGATGGAATTTCTCTAAGATTTTCTCTACAACTTGCCAAAGTTTCTCACATTCATTCGATACATATTATGTATCCCCATTAAATTTTCTACAAATATATTTCTAGAATCCAAGACCTAATTCATTTATGAGGATGTTTGTGTCATTCATTCTAGGAAAATTCAAAGGAGCATGTTCATAATCGTGTTTCCATTGTATCAAGAGATCAAAACTTCTATGTCATCACTCCTATCTTATTTTCTAGTCCTTTAGTCTATTAGAGAGGGAAAGTACTTCCTGGTATTGGCATTGGAAGTATTGTAGCTTCTTGTAGAGGTTTTTTTGTACTATGCCCGCCTTTTCTAGATACCAATATCCAAACTTATCTATAACATCTTAGACAACTTCCTCGGAAAACCTCGAACATTGTTTGTAGAAAATTGATATGTACAAAGGAGCAAAGAAATGATCACATATCTTCGAGTAGTGTTTCATGTATGTATATTCCTAGAGATCCTAGAAATATAATTGAACAAGTGAACATTTATCATCTCATCTCCATCCCGTCCCAGGGAATGTATTTGTAGCACATGCAATGTTTAAAGGGTACAAGCACAAAATGGCATCGGTTAGTACATGAGATAGGATGGAAGCCCAATTGAAAACCTTTCCTTCCTCCAATATGATGCAGAAAAGAGGAACCTAACTATCATAGATCTATAGTTCTACCTGAATTTGTCTTTGATCAATTGTGTGGAAGGATTTATTGGAACCATTTCACTTAACATGTTCTTGGTTAGTTTGCAAAATCATGGATGGAAGTGTTGAATTATTGTAAATTCAAAGAATATTCTACTTATATTTGAGTCATTATTGTATAGATAAAATCCCATTTTTTTGCATTTATCAAATCAGGTCTTGTATAAGATAAAATCCCCTTTTGTGGATTGGTCAACATGTATTTGTATGGTGGTATTTGTAAAGTTGGCCCCTAGTAATTGTAAAGTGGTTTTCGCCACTTCTAGGAGAAGTCAGCTCCACCAAGTGAAGAGTCACAACCCTAGCACCACCTCACAAATTGTATTTATATGTGAGGATGGTGTCTCATTTGAACACACTCATCACAGTAGCTCTACAGTTATGAATAAGTGTGCAAGTCTTGGAGGAGTAGCTGCTGCAACTGGGGGTGACGTCAAGGAGGGATCTTACTCTATGTATTGGTATTTCTTGGTTAAATAGTGTGCTACTCTTCCTAGTGAAGGAGTAGAGGAGGATCTTATGTTCGGTCTTTGGTCTCTCTATATTGAGGAAATTTTTGTGGGTTTTCTCGCCCATGAGGGTTTCCCAGGATAATCTTTGTGTCTCTATTATTTATGTGATTGCCTCTCTTTCAGTGATCTTATTTATACAACTAATGTGCTAAATTATTATAATAATAAAGAAGAACTATAACTGCTAGTTGTATCAGTAAAAACTTGAACATGGTATCAGAGCAGGCCTAAAAGAGACCAAATCATAGGTTATAAGAAGTGGCTAGCTTCAATGCACCCTCTCTAAGATTCAATTTCGGTATTGTAGTTGCTACAAAATTAGGGTTTCTGCATAAACCCTAAGTGTGACATTTTCCTTGTTTGAGGAGGACGTTGGAGAAAGTAACCACGCCTAGGAACTCGCCCTAGGAGGATGCATCTATTCCCTGGATCAGAATTCTGAAATTTGAAGTTTGAGAAATTAGGGTTTCCTCATAAAACCCTAAGTTGCAGTTGAAGTTGCAGTACCAGTTGCAATTGTAGTTGTAGTATCAGTTGTAGTTGCAGTATCGGTATCAGTTTTAATTGCAGTATCAGTTGCAGTTGCAATGTCAATTCCTTTGTGCCAATTCCTTCATGCCAGTTGCAACACCAGTTGCAGTACCAGTTGCAGTGAAAGATTTTATGAAGTGTTGGGACTGATTTTTATTGTCCTAGTGCACCTTACCCTAGAAAATCTTCAGCTACCTTTAGATTACAAATTGCAACACCTTTGAAGTTTTAAAGGTTCGTTATTGCTTTGTGTTGTTATGGTGCCATTACCTGCCAATGTCGTCAGAGGTATGTACTTACATATGTTTAAACCGTATAATTATTTTAAAGGGTATTTGCAGGAGAAAGGATCTTTTGTCTAAACAAAAATCGCAGATCCAGAAGGATCTCGGATCCAACACATTCAGAGAAAATATGCACCCCAGGTTTGATTACTTTGATATGCCTCAACTTGTTATGGAATTATTGTAATCTTATGAACATATAGGTTGTATTTTGATTAGTTGAAGTTATGACTATCATACTAGCCATTGGTCAAAATTAAATTCAAAAGTATTATATTTATTAAGGTTGAGATTATAGAGTTTATTCTCTAACTCAGATTTATGTCAAGATGGCATATTATCTTAGTACAGAGGACATGTTGAAGAGATTACTTGTCATATTGAGTGAAGGAGACTTAGAAGAAAAACAACAACACTCATTCTTGAGGACAAAGACTCCAAGTTCTAGGTTTGATTGATTAAATTGATAAGATTCAAATTTACACATATCAAGTTTGATAACTGCTAAACACTATAGTTGTGATAGAAATCTTTGAAAAGTTTTATTATTGAATACCCGGTAGCATGTGATAACTATTGGGATAAATTATTATTGTAATCATTTACTAGATATAATTAACATCTCTTCTTAGAGAAACTTCTTGTTTTTTTTCCAGGTTACCATGGAGGAATGATTGATCACAACACTAGAAGAGTGTTTCTCTCATTTCCAATTATTGTGTTTCTTACTTTTTACCCTTTTTATAGGCAGGTCACAAGTGATATCTCTTAAGGAGATACTGTGATGATCATTCTCACTATTGTTTTTATTATTATTATAAATAGTAGTATCCTTCTCTATTGTTTCTCCCTTGTTGTTCTTGTTCTGGGTAGGTCACAAGTGATAACCTTGAGGGAGCTATAGTGGTTGTTGCAGGAGACAACATATTAGATGGGATATGGAGCAGACTATCCAAGTTGTATATATGACCGTATACATCCATGTACCAAAGAAGAATAACTACTTTTGAGATACAGAGTATCTGATATGGAGATTGATTGTAAGGATCAGAAGGCTCCAAAGATGACCAAACATTAGAATAGAACTCACAATAGACTTGGTCAATGGATAATGAAGCCACCTTGACAGGAAGCATAATTCATTTGAAGTATGACTCAACTTTTCATATTAAGACTTGGTATTCAACAAGTATATCCTACAAAGACTATGAAGTTTTTGTAGACTTGGAAGAAATCAAGACTCAAAATAAGCCTGATCTGAGAAAGGATTAGATGGGAAAAAGAGACATCTTCCAGGACTGGCAGAAATATGCCATTAGTTGAGAAGACTATATCATAACTTCAGATACCTCTAGGAGACATGAAATATCCTTAGAAGATTCCCTTGGTTTAGTGACGGAGGAAGAATCCAATCAGCAGGATTGGGATACAATTTTTGCCTTGAGACAAGAAGAAAATTCAGTGGTGACTTCCAAGATCGATCTACCAGATCAATCATGTTGCATATAACAATACAAATCTTGATTTGTTTCCAAAGGATTCTCCCAGCAATAGGGAGAAGACTATGACGAGACACTTGCTCTATTAATTAGAAAAGTATATATAAAACTAACATGATTCATTAAAACAAGCTGACATAGTATGAGATCCAAGGGGAGCAGGTATGAAAATCCTTGTATTTTAGATTGAGTTATCTCCAGTGCCAGTTGGTGTAGTACATGAGTCGGGCCATGGAGACATGACTACAACAGATAGAGTTACCTCCATGAAAGACAGAGAGCTACTTTGAGTATCAGTTATTGAGCCACTCTCAATTTCAGATGAAGTAGTTTTCGTAATAGAGTAGAGGAGTTACTCTCATAGTTCAGCAGCTACAGTGAGAATAGAGCAATCATTCTCAGCTTCAGAAATAGCAATTGTAGGTGTAGAGTCCCAGTTATAGAAGAAATAGTTGCAGAGAGAGTAGAGGACATACTCTCGGGTAGTGAGACAGATAGTGATTTGCAGAAAGCACATAGAGATAACACATGATTGTGTGTATTGAGTTGCAGCTGAGCAAGTGTATCAGTTTATGTGAAAAAATTGGTTCGAAGTATAGGACAAGAAGACTCATGTCCACAAGTTGAACAAAGCTTTGCATGGTTTGAAGCAAGCTCCAAGATCTTGGTATGGAAGGATTGATATTTTTATGATGAGCTTGGGCTTTACCAAGAGTAAATATGATCCCAACCTTTACTTCAATATTGTGGATGTTGTTTCTATATGTGGATGACTTATTCTTGACAGATGAAGAAAATCTCATCATAGATTGTAAGAAGAAGTTTGTCATTGAATTTGAAATGAAGGACCTAGGCACGATGCACTATTTCTTAGGTATTGAAGTATGGCAGAGCCCAGAAGATATTTTCCTTAATCAAGGAAAGTATGATGTGGAAATTATGAAGAGATTTGACATGATGGATTGTAGAGCCACGTCCACTCCTATGGAGATGAATCTCAAGTTATTGGTTGATACTTCGTCAGAAATAGTTGATGCTACTCTATATAGAAATTGTTAACTCCCAAAGTAAAACCGTTCTTTCGGTTGAACTTTGTAGAGGATATCTTAGCTATTGGTCGCATGCTTAAGCTAGTTTTGTGTTTTCATATTTCAAGAAAGTCTTTTGTATTTGGTTTTGTCAAGAGATTGAAAAAACAGCAGCTTTCGGTGGTTTGGGCGAGCCCCCGGCGTGCTCATTAACCACCAAAAACGTTCAGTTTCGTCAACAAAGTGGTCGATTTAAAATGCAGGCAACCGCCGAAAAGGTT